>JAUPMG010253567.1:0-21585 GCA_031762675.1 Pachysandra terminalis | reverse complement strand
TAATGAAATATCTTAAGAAAACTCTAAATTATGGTATTCACTACCATAAGTATCCCGCTGTCCTTGAGGGATTCAACAATGCTGATTGAATACACTATCTAGTGATTTCATGTCTACCACTGGTTATGTATTTATGTTGGGTGGTGGAGCTGTATCTTGCAAGCCCAAGAAACAACAGATCATTGCAAAATCCACTATGGAAGCTGTACTTATAGCTTGAGCTTCAGCCAGTGAAGAAGTAGGACGGTTACGTGACCTAATATCTGAGATTCCCTTATGAGACAATACAGTACCACCTGTCTTGATACATTGTGATAGCATTGTTGCTATAGACAGAGTGCATAATAAATATTACAATGGAAAACCCAGATCTGTGAGAAGAAAACACAGTACTGTGAGAGTATATATCAACAGTGGTATTATGAATGTTGATTTTGTTAGATCGGACGATAATATCGCAGATCCATTGACTAAACCTCTAGCTAGAGAGAAGATCTAGAATACATCGAGGGGAATGGGACTTAAGTCCATAGAGAAATAAATCATCTATGAGGATACCCAACCTAGGGACTAGAGATCCTAAGAACTAGGTTCAAAGGGAAAAACGATCATAGAGTAATTTGACATGTGAAATGCACTGTTTGGAGTTTACACTCACAGTCCATTTCTATGATGTAAAGTGCATCATAATCTTGTAACGTATACAAGGATGAGATTCATTCTCTTAATGAGATCTATAGTTCTATTGAGTGGGATGTAGTAGTTACAGGTGCATCCTTGATAGACTCACCTATTTGAGTGTGGAAGTGGGGCCGCTTCCTATGAGAATATGACTAATTCTCTAGAATACTAAAGAATTTGGGATTAAGCACAATGCCGTAATGTACTGGCTTTTGAACTCATGTAGAAATTTCACATGTTATGTGTGTGATGTAGTTTTATGTGCCCTCAAGTAGTCGTAGTTCAAGGCTTGTTCACTTCGACTCTAGTACAGAAATTACTGAAACACTAAATGAAGGTTCAAGCCACTAGCACCTTCATTATGCATAATATTCATTCGTTGCCCAACATTTTTTGTATTGATTTATCTCTTTTGTTTTTATTAAAATAAGTGGGGGATTATTGGGTTATTTGAATAAAACACCCTCCTTTTATTATTAACGAAAGTTGATTTATGTTGACCAATTAATTTGACTTTAACTGACAGTTGGCAAAAGTCGTGAGACTAAGTCTTCCAACAGTAGTGAGACTAAGTCTTCCCACTATTTCAACTGTCTTGAGACTTAGTCTCCCACCTATTCATGAAGCCCAAACTACCAGCACATTTTCTCTCCCACTAACAGTCACAACGTTCTGATTTTTTCGTCTATTTAAATGGGTTTTCTACACAGAACTAAACACAACTTCAATCAACATTTACTGCTCTTGTTTTTCACTACAACTTTGCTTTTATCACTTGCTTTGTTTTGCCTTGCTGGGCAAAGGTTTCTGCCATAGTTTGGTGGGTTCGTTCCTCTCTGTTAGTGCAGAACAGAAAGAGGGAAAACACAGTTGAGTGGACTGTTGTATCTTGGGGACGTCGTGCAACTTTTGCCTGCTTCGGAAATTCCCTGCAGAGGCGCGAAACGTCTTAAAGAGAGCGACCTGGTTCGCGCCACAACCCAGCCTCGACTGAACATTGATTTTCAGGTACTGTCTGCTATTTAGGATCGAGCGCATTTTCCTGCGATCGAGTGCATTGGGATCGAGCGCACCTGCCTGAGATCGAGGGCATTGGGATCGATCGCACCTGCTTGGGATCGAGCACACCTGTTTGGGATCGAGCGCAGTAACATTATTTCTTACAGATTTAATTGGCCCAAAATGGTATTGTCTGATCGAATTCTCTGCAATATTTCTAACATGGTTTTTGCTTTTTTTGGGTTTTGGTGTTCTACACAGGAGATGAAGAAGAAACAGAGGAAGAGGAAGAGAAAGAAGAAGGAGAAGGAGGAGATTGGGTGATGGGTTTCTAGGTTGTCCAAAAACAGAGGATGAGGAGGGTTACTGCAGGTGTAAAGGGAGAGGTGACTGGGAGAGAGATCTGAGGGGAGAGAGATGCGGAAGAGAGGGAGCAACGAGAGAGGGAGACGGGCAGTGAGTAGAGAGAGTGCGACAGAGAGAGAGAGAGAGGGAATAGACAGAGGAGCTGTTGCGGAGAGAAAGTTGAAACCAGAGAGGGGTTGAGCGTGGAACGGAGGGTGGGAATAAAGAGAGAGCGAGCAGAGAGAAGAAAGAGAGAGTGAGAAACAGCAGCTGCAGAAGAGAGGAAAGGCGGTGAACAGGGAAAGAGAGATGCAGACGAAAGGGGCGTTAAGGCGCTGGTGGTGAGGGGTCGAGCTGTTGGTGTTTTAGTTGGAGAAGAAGAAGGAGAGAGCAGGTTGCAAGTTGTGGTGTTTAGCCGGAGCTGCGGCGGCGATGGCCACAGCCGTGGGTGGTTCAAAGGGTGAAGGTGATGGAGCCGGGTTGTGGTCGATTGAAGAAGAAGAAGAAGAAGAAGAAAAAAGAAGAAAAACAAAGAAGGAATAGAAATGGAGAAAAAGGAGAGGGATTACCAGTGGGAAAGGATCGCTCGCTGGAGATCGCAACGCCGCCGAATTGGGTGAGGGTGAGAAGATATTTGATTAGGGTTTTTTCTTTGGAGAAAACCGATCTCTCTGTTGCGGGAAAAGAGGCTTTTATAGCCAAAAGTAAAAGGGGCACAAAGATAATAAAATAAATTTTTTGGGAGGGGGGTTTGAAGAGAAAAAAGTTGAATAAGACAAAAGAAGTTAAGGTGTTTTTTGAAATAATAAAACAAAATTAGTATTTTCTTTGAAAAAACAAGAGAATCAAATTTGTTAGACTGCTTTTTGGTGGTTAGGGATATTTTTGTGCAAGCGTGGCAAGGAATCTCGTCAAGTGCATATGACAGCCTCAAACAATGTGTCACTTCACCTAAAATTATCATGTGGCAAATAATTTTATAAAATTCCCAAAATAACATCTTGATCTCCCGGAATCGGAATTATGCTTTTACAATTGTTTCGAAGGTTTTAGCACGTAGAAATCAAATCCGATGTTAAAATTTTAAGTTGGCCTTCAAAAATGCTAGTTTTGACCGAAATGACTGTTAGGGGTATTTTGTATAGCTTGCAAAACACGACCCAACCCGATAACCCTACCCGGCCCGACTAAACGGGTTAGGGTCGACCCGTTTGTTAAATGGGTTGGGTTCAGGTTGAGGTTTTCTCGACCCTTTGGTAAACAGGTCGAACCCAACCCAACCCGCCAAACTCGCGTGACTCGTTTATTATTATTTATTTATTAATTTAAAATTAAAAATAATAAATTAATAATAAATAAATAAATAAATAAATAATTAAATTTTAAACGGGTTGGCGGGTTGGACCCGTTTACAGGTGGGTTGGGTTCGGGTTGAGGTTTCCCTGACTCGTTGGTATACGGGTCGAATTCGACCCATTGCCACCTATTTTATTTTCGTCATTGTCCCAAGGGGTCATGAATCTAGCCAAAATGGTACTCATCAAAAAGCAATTTTAGTCCAAATTTTAGATTTGAGATCAAAATTAGACTTTTTTTTTATAATATAGTAGATAAGAGACAAGGGTATTTTGGTCATTTTGCCAGATTTTCAAGAAATTGAGCAATGGCTAAAGAGGATTTCATAGTATGATTCAGGAGTTGCCGATTCTAAAGCCAAGCCTTCCGAGAGCTGCAAATTATAGATAACTACACTCAGTGCAAATTGGGGTGTCTACACCCCTTTATAGACGTTAACAAACTGAGGTCATTACGTCATCAGAAGCTTCAAAGCTTTTAATGTTTTGATGCTTTTAAGGATATTGTCTTCTAGACTGATAATTAGGGTGATATGTGTGGATCTTCTTGGAGAAACACAATAATCATATGTGATGAAGTGGCCATCTCAGGGTGGCAAGTCCTCCGAGAGATAACATATGTGACGAATTGGCCATCTCGGGGGTGGCAAGCCCTCTGGGAGTATTATGTGATGAATTGGACATATCGGGTGGTAAGCCATCCGAGAGTATTATGTGACAAATCAGCCATCTTGAGGTGGCAATCCCTCTGAGAGTATTATGTGACGAATTGACCATCTTGGGGTGACAAACCCTCTAAGATATAATATATGTACTTGAGAGATCAACAAGTAGCCATTGTAAAGTAGTGTACTCAAGAGATGTCAAGTTGTTATTTGGAGCACTTGTTTCGGATAGAAATCATTTAGTAACTATCCAGGAGAAGTCAAGCGATCATTTGGAGCACTTGCATCAGATAGAAACCACTTTAGTAACTATTTGGGAGATGTCAAATGGTCATTTGAAGCACTTGCTTTGGATAGAAATCATTTCGTAACTATCCAGAAGATGTCAAGCGGTCATTTAGAGCACTTGCTTCGGATAGAAATCATTTAGTAACTATTCACATTAATCAGATGAAATCATCTTAAATGCAAATCATAAATCTGGTACGAATATCATACCATTCAACAACTTCATGAAACTGAAATAAAAGTTTATAATAGAGCATGTAAATCATGAATTCGACCAAAACAAATCATGTAAATATATAGCAATGGTCAGTACATGATCATCCTAATATAGGTAGAATAATCCTTAGAGATTTAAAGTCATAAATCATGCCCAAAACCAGAAATATGCTCATTGTCGAATGGTGAAAACAATTGGCATATATCGTCATACAAAATGCAACCGGATAAGATACTTACCGGTTTGGATTCGAGTAAAAGCCACGTGAATGGGAACCACCGTACAGGGTACTCCTCCTCTCCTCAATCTGAAACAAGGCTGGCTAATTTCAGGTTTCACAGTCTTTCTCTTCTAGACTCGGTACGGTTCTCTCGACACAATAATCTCAGTTCAAGTTTGAATGAATGAGGAGAACAATGTGAGGAGAAGAAGGAATAGGGATCGTCTCCCTAGTTTCTCTCCCTCAACGGCTCCAACAAGCGGCACGTCACCACGACCGATTCCACGCACAGCCTATGCATTCAAACAGTTTGGAGAAAGCTTTTTACAAAGCTACCCCAAAGAGAAAAGGTATTCTCATAAAGGCCACCAACTAAAGGTCCTTAAATTACGAAAACACCCCAACCTTTTAACGCACTACCTTATGCATATTTAATAATTACAATAGCTAAATAAACACAACAAATAAGGAAAAAAATTTCTCAAAGGTTTTAGGTCATTACAGAGTGTTTTTGCTCCTCTTGTATTCTATTATTTGCTCATAGTGAAAGTGTACTCCGTGGACGTAGGCAGGTTTGTGCCGAACCACGTAATTCTCTGTGTTCTTGTGTGTGTGAGTTTGATTCTTTGCATGGAGTTTCCCAACAGAGCGGACTTGGAAGGACAAGGTGCCATAACCTGAGATTCCCTTGAGCTCAATTTTTGACATTATGGAAGAGTTTGAGTTTAGGCATTATATTTTCTAGGATTTAGTCAGGAAATCGGGGGGAATTTGGAGACTGAGGCCCCTTTGGCAGTAGAAAATTGGATTAGCTTGAGCCAGGCATCAAAGGCCCTGCTAATGGATCTGAATCCAGGCTACTTGATAGGGTTAGCCAAGACTGATAACGGGGTCATTGTGAGTTACAATCCCTAGAGGGTGCTACCACAATTTGGGATGGACCAAATTGCACCCTTCCGACGAGTAGCTTTGGTTGCACCCTTCCGACGAGTAGCTTTGGTTTCTATAAGAATAGCTGGCTACATCAATCAGAACCAGATTGCTCCAAAACAATTCTTCTCTTCCTGGGTAGTGCATATTGTTAACAAGCAACAAAGGGGTGGGGAGGAATGGTTACTATACTGGTCAAGGTGTCTAAGGGAATTTTCCAATTTTATGGAGTCGGAGATAGTGAAGATCAAATTGGCGAAGATCCCTAGGCATGACCAACACCTAAGGAATGTGTCTATAAAGCACCCCCTCCCTTCTCGAGGAATTTCAATGCCGATCCCTCGACGCCCCTAGAATCCAGAGTATGTTGAAGCACATGATTCTGAAGAAGAGGAAGAAGGAAGAGAAGAGGAATTTGAAGGTGATGAAGAAAAGGATCTCCAAATACTCGTGGCTTCTAAGAAGAAGTCTCTGAAGGTATTTCAAATAAGAAAGGACTTCCAATAGAGGGAAGGGAAGAAAGAGAGGAAGGGCCTGAAGAGGAAGACGAGAGACAAGTTAGGAGAAAGACTGAGGAAAAGTGAGGAGAAAAAGAAGATAGAAATGAAAGAAAGTGAAAGAGAGAGAAGAGGAAGGAGACGGAGAGAAGTGAATCTGTCAAGAAAACAAAGAAAGTAGAGAGAGAGGAAGGAACGAGAAACAAAATAAAAAGAAAAGCATTCGAATGGTTGAGAGGAAAACGGAAAAAGAAAAAGAAGAAAGGAGAGTGAAGAAGTTCCTTTGAGCACCGTATTGAGGCAGGCTCAGAGGGTTACGAGGACTGCACCCGCTCCGACAACCATTATCACTTTGACGAGCAAGGACTAAATGGTCACGTTTAAGCCAACACAATCATCAGAGGTGAAGGTTTCTTTGGTGAGATTCATACTTTCTTATTTGTGATGCTTCTTGTGCTCTGAATTGTTGCTGCTAATATATGGCTCTTTTTTTTTTTTTTTAACATAGGTATCTAATAGCCCAACAGGAAGGTCAGACGGGAGAATGTATGCAAGGAGATTCCCGTGGTGAGTGCCAAAGAGTGTCGTGCACTTGCTTTGAAGAAGACTTCTCAAACCGTTTCCCCAAAGCTAAGATTCATGTTCTTTCTCCCCCTTCATATGTTGTTACATCCAGAAATGGTATAAAATTATCCCTCTTCATCATAGGGCCAAACTTTATTAAGAGTGGCTTGCCTATTCCAAACTTTATGTGATTTCTTGTTCTTTGTAACTGATAGGTAATTTTTTCTCTGGTCCAAAAGACAACGGAGGTTCAGGAAGTAATAACAGGTGTTGATGTTGTTATCTCACCCGAAAGAAATCAACAACAGCTCTCTTCTTGTCTGGAGACTGCTGGGAGCTATACTGCCAGTCAAGCATTAACGGCCTTCCAAGCAATCATTGCATGTTGTTTTCTCGATAGCAGCAAGCATCATGTGCACACCTGTAGAGACTAGAAAGATAGCCATGTCTCAATCCTCAAATTTCATGCAATCATCATTTTTGATGTTGTAGTGGTTTCTGTCTGCCAGACTAAAGAGAAATTATCAAAGAAGAAGGTCGAGGAGACCTCTGAGCTTCCGACAACACCATCCTTGCTTTGGATGCTTTGAAGAAAAGGGATTTCCATCCAGCTGACCCCACTAGTGTTGAAAGTTCATCTTCAAAGTCCAAGAAGCAGAAAGTTGTGGAGATGTTAAAAAATTCTCCAAAACGCACTCGGGAGTTGTCTCCAAATTTGGATCCCTCTAGAATAAATGTCCATGGTTACTTGGTGCCGGAAGTGAGGATTCATTGGATGAATTTGCTTTTCGAGACACTTAGGGACCTATCAACGGACCAGGCAGTATGGAGCATCCGGGTGAGGAGTGAGGGATATGATGAACTTTGCAGGCTGTTGGAAAATATTTCTCGGGTAGATTTCTCAACTGTAAGAAAAGAGGCTTTCAGTTGTTGAAAGATATAATTGGGGACTTGAATGTTCTAGGGATAAATATAGATTAGCTATTCGAGCACCTAGCGACAATTGGTAGGTTTACCAGTGATAATATCCTTCAAAAACTGCCCATGCGCCCATACACACAAACAATCTGCCGGCCATCATAACGAGTATCCTTTCCACAAAATACTTATCAACCAAGATAATATCGATAGTCCATAGTTCAAACACCAAACTCAAAGGAGTCACAACCCCAATGTATTAGGTAAATTGGTGGGTATAATGCACCATGGAATTCAAAGTTGATTCCCTACAAGTGGATATGTTGCCCTCATATTGTACTTTGAGTCCAAAGATGTAATAACTTAAATAATTCATAAAAATAATAACCTGAAATATTAGGGTAAGACAATAATTTAGAGAGATTGATAATTAAATTTCAATTAGAACTTAAAATATTTAATCATATAAAGCACACTAGAAATCCCTAGATCATTAACTGATTAGTTTAATTTGATAGACTTAAGGGCAGTGTTAATCAAATAGCTTAAATTAGTGAACAAATATGAATAAAATATTATGGATGCTTTGATCTTCCTATTAGCGCATTTTTATGTTCGATATCACATGATGTTTGTTACTCTTGGTTGGATCGCCGATCGGATTAGATCCAACCATGCAATCAAGCTTGATGTGATTTTTTTTGTGTATTATTGCTACGTATAGTAGTCTAACCCTTATGTGTTGAGAGAGTGGCAAACTTGTAAATTATCTTCTTTGATGAGGTGTATGGCTAGGATTTTAGTTGTATGATTGTATGGCTTAGATCTAAACAAGTGGGTTGTTTGTCTTTAGTGAGTGGTGAGGTGTAGGGTTAGATTTAGAGTGGGTATGATTGTCTGGTGTAGATTTGAGTGGTTGGGGTGGTTAGATTTAAATGGCTATGATGAGAGTGGTTAAGTTTAGATGGCTAGGATTAGATGAGTGAGATGTAGGGTTGAGATTGAGTTAGTGAGAAATGGAGGGTCTAAATGGAGACATGTGTTACGGTTTTGGTTTGAGGAGAGAAAAGAGAATCTCATGTCTCTTTCTCTCATTTTGGGTTTTGAGATTTTGGCTTGGATGAGAGCTTGGAGAAGAAGGAAGGAGAGAGGGGTTTGGTTTGCTTGAAGATCTCTTACATCTTCTTCATTAGGTAAGTGGATATCTTCATGAATATACCTAAATTTCTTAGGTTTTGTGCTTTTCTTTTACTTTTATATTCATAACATGTTTTGAAGAAATTAAATGTCTTGATGATGAGTTAGAACTCACTTTCATGATTTAGAGTAGGTTAAATGTTTGGTTATAAATTTTAGTTGTTGTCTTGAATGGGGAATGTGTTGATTTGTCTTGATCTTAAATGTTAGCTTAATACTACGTTATAGGGTTGTATTTTAGTGGATTTTGGTAAAATAATGTATGTTAGAAGCTTTCCCTTGGGTTGTATAAGCAAGGTGATATAAAACCCATTGGTTATAGCCTGTTCGCGACGTTCGGCGAATTCATAGGTGCGCCGAACTGGTCGTCGAACATGTATTCTGGGCCAAGGGCGGACATCTTAGTGGGCCGAGGATGAATGTCAGCCGAAGAGGTCGCTGAGGTAGCTTAGGTGCGCCGAAATTGGCTTCGGTGCTCCGACAAGGGCGCCGACGAGGTCGCCGAGAATATGAGTTCTGGAAACGTCGCTGAATCTCAGGTGAGGTCCGCTGAAGAAGTCGTCGAAGGAGACCTCGATGCGCCGAAGACCTCGCCAAACCTGTAGTTCTGGACCAAACCTAATATAGTTAGTTATGGGTTACTTGTGTAGTATGCCATTTAGTTGTATGCCACATCTGCTCATTGGTTGTTGAATGATTATTGTCTTTTAACTTGTGTGATATGGTAATGTAGTTATATGAAATGTATTGATTGAACTTAATATACCCTTTACTTATGTACAATAACATGCATGATAAAATTACATATCATACTTAATGCACCCTGTACACAATGTCATGCATAACGCATAGTAGGATATATGCACATAACATGCTGTTAGTGTAGTTCCTTATCTTGTATTGGATTAATGAGGTGTTGAGTAGCCATGTGGGGAAATGTAGATAGATGTATGCTCTTGATTAGTTTCTAATGCACCGGTACACAAGATTGAATGTTTAGCTAATGTGCACCCACTCACATGCACATCATTAACTCTTGAACATGGATTTGGTCTATGAGTAACACCCTATCCCTGAATCCATAGTTGGAGGACTCCAGATTATTACATGAGAGTAATATGACCTGGAAGTCAAAATAAGTGAGGAGACTTAGATTTAGGTGTTGAGGGACTGATTAACCCGATAGACCAATGGTTGTTTTCTCCCATGGTGCGGGATGCATCTTAGGTATAGATCCCAAGAGACATGACGAAAGATGATAGGTGAGGGCACTTTATATCAGTAAGACCCAATATCCGACTCATATGTGTGAGCTCTGATAGATGATTTGTGGATTGTGGTTCTCTGAGAAAAATCTGAGTGAGGCCTTGGGATTCGTTCCTATGATCCAAAATAAGGTGAGGCGCTTGTGTCCTCTAGGTTGAAACCTCTAGAAACTATGATCCGGTACATAGAATAATCTGCTATTTCTGCCTTTATGGGGCATGGATCTGAGTGAGCATCCTTGGGTAGCAAGATTGAGATCATATGATGGAACCACCACGAACAATCACTAATCAGAAAGGATCTTTTCTTTTGGTCAATGCTTGCCCAAAGGTGGATCGGTCTACGTGAAATCCACAGAGACCCATGTATATTAGAATAGTTGCATAGATCATATGTGGTGATAGTTTGTAAGGTAAGTGCATAGCATGCATTAATCAAATAATTGACCTCATGCATCTGATTTTATTTGATTGTGTATGGAATGAAAGTATTGAGAATTGCATGTTTTCTAGGATGATCTTATATATTCCTGAAGGTATCATACTTACTGCCTAGTGTAACTCATGCTTTATAGCAACCACATTTCAGGTACGTTAGCTGAAGATTAAGACGAAGCCTTGAAGATGAAGAAGAGGACATTCGTTGTTATTTAATGTATTGTAATAGATTAGTAATATTCTTATCCATGTTCTTGTTGTATAAACGTTTTGTCGAGACTTTATTTTCATGCCAGACTTGTAATATATCTATTTTCTTTCAGTTGTTATTATATGGATTTACATGTGCATTTTACTTTATAAATTCTCCTTGAATGAATTGCCAATATATATTCTTGCGACTCTGATATTTAACTCCTATAGACGTTAGTCTTCTTTAGGATTTTTATTTAGCTCTTTACCTAAATTGTTAGTAGGAATTGATTTGAAAATACTAGACTGTTATATTTTCCGTTGCTTGTATAATAAATAACTATATTGGATATTATCTAAGAAATTTAATATCTCATAATTTGAATCTTATATAATATCCGTTATATTTAGCCCGTTTTGGCTAGCTATCAGTTGCCACTCTCAAGCTTTGTTCGGGGTGAAGGTTACGAATCCGAATTCTGAACCACCGACAAGGATTCCAGTTTGGGTCGTGACAGTTAGCAAAGACTTTACCCTAGTAATTTCTGCCTTAGATCTTTGGGGAAGAGTAGTACTTTCTATCCCCAATTGTCCATCCGGAGTCACTAGTTAGGGTGCACAAACAGTAATCATCGCACCTCACAATCTCACATCCTATAAATATCAAATTCCCTTAACCCCTACAAGTCCTATTCTAAGGGTCAACCTACCAAATCCTAACCTGAAGTCCTATGAAAATCCTAATACAGTTACATAAGTCTTAGAAGAACTTAGACTTTGATACCGCTTTTGTCACGACCTAAACCAGAAAATCCCAATTCTAAGATTTCAAGCTTAATTCGTAACTCTCACCCCATATCTCTATGGGAGTGAAAAGTAATAATTAAAACATAAGCGGAAGAAATTAACAATTCTAGTAAGATATAAGTAACAGAAATATAAAATCTAATCTATTACAAGAAAAATAAAAGAAGGCTATTAGGCATCACATTGTAAACCTTAGACTAGGACTTATACAACTAACTCCATGCCATTTATACCCATTCCCAGGCTCTCTCTTCATGACCAAGCTCCATGACCTGAAAAATATAAATCAACAAGTACAAGCAGGAAAGCCTAGATGAGTAGTCCGTCATTGCAAGGTATTTACTCATATCCCAATATTATGAGAAAACTAAAAATAATATATACCTGATGTGATAAATGTAGCATCTGTGCATATGGTGATAAAGTAGTAAACAACAGAGATCACATAATGTATTGTTCTCTCCCAACCTCACTTGGTATTAAATGAAAGGTCTACATCATAGTATCCACGTGCATAATTCTATATGAAAATCAGATTAAGTGTACTTGATGCTCAAAATAATATCAACAGAAAATATGCAGTGCAAGTGCAAACGGTGCTGCTGTATAGTATGTAAAAAATAACGTAAGTTCCCATATGATCCATCAATCCTTGAGCAAGATGTCTTCGCAAACCATACCCCCAATACACGACCACTCTCAAGGATATGATATTCTATGTACGTATCATTGCTTTAAGGGTTTTCAACCTAGGAGGCACAATTCCCCCATTTTGTTTTTATCATGAGAAGTACTCCAAGGGAAAATAGTATTTCTACCATAGGGAATCATACATATTTACATCCAACAAGAGGGTAAAATCATGCTTCAGCTATTGGGCATCACATTGTGAACCTTCGCTCACCTTGCAACTTTCCACAAGTCTGTGGGGATCATCACACAAGACATATCCCTCACCTTGGGAGCTAACAAACATAGTCCACTCATAGGACATCAATGGTTAAATAAGTCAATTTATCTCATATGAGAGTCTAAACCTAAGGGTATCACATGAGGTATTACACTAAGCTATTACAGTAGGAAGGTCCATATGCAACTCATAGTATTCAAGTCCACTAATTAATGCAACACACAATGATTCACAAACATATATTCAATTCAACAATCACATGGGCACAGTTCCATGATTCTACACTACAAGGCACAATAGTGTACAACAATACACCCTAAATATCACTAATCATCTAAGCATAAGATGTATGACCAAATAAGTGTAGGCAGAGTATAAGTATCAGAACATTAAGGGTACAGTAATGCACAACATCACACTCTAAACATGTATATAATTATCTATCATATGTCATAAAATGACATCAAGGCAGGCAAGGTGTAAGCATCTATCAGACATTAGAGCGTGCGGTAATGCAAAACACTGTATCCTAATCATAGATATCTAATTGCCTACCACAAGGGATATGATGAAATCAGTGTAGGAAAGATATGTGCTTCAAACGTAAGGCAAAACATGCATTAACAGGTCAAGGAGATAAAGGCAATGAACAACATTGAACACCCACATACATGGGTCAACCATCACATAGTAACATATGAACTCAAAGCCTGTGCCTAGACGTGCACAAATAGGGAAAAGAACTAATGGATGGGTTTGGGGCTGTTTACACAAGTTTCCCAAGAAACTCGCACTACTAGGAAAACTCAAGATAGGCTAGACCTTAGGTATGAAGGGTCATACCTGGTTAGGCAAGACTACCAACACCAAGAACACTCTAGAACAACTTGGTTAGGGATATTACAGGTGTCGATGGCCTAACTCAACAAATGGACCAAAGGAGCTTCTCGATGAGGTGCTCGATGTACCTGTCGTGTCCCAAATCCGAGATATAGGATCTCAAGGATTCCAAGGAAACAACCTTCGGATCCTCCACATGGATACGGATAAACAGCCACACGACCAACCCAATCCTGGTTGAATCAGAGTCGACATAATAATAGAACAACGAAAGTCTGAATTATTTAAACTAAACCATAGCCCAATTAAAAGTACATTGGACTAATCACCCACAATAGTAATCCTAATCATTATTACAATTGTTTCCCTGCAGGGGTCAGACCAAAGTAATAAAACTAGTAATGTAATCCAGTAGTCTCTAAAATAAAAACATCTCAATCTAATCTTTCCTTCAGTAGCCAGCCAGGTCAGATGATCCGATCACCTTTAAAAATAAGGATCAGCCGAAGCCTAATAGAGAAATCCTACGAGACTACAATATCAATGTTTATGCATGTATAGCAACACAGTTAATTCATGCATTTCATCCATCATGTAATAACACAATACAATGTTTATTAAACATGTTCTCATACAATATCTCACATATTAGTATGTACATTACAACATCACATGAATTCATAATTCACATGGATACTACGCAAGATCACATTATAACAATCAATGATTCACCATTCCCATAGTTCCACTATGTTAATACAACCTACAAGATTCCATCACGTTCAAATGAATTCTACATGGATCTACATGGTTCCAAATGATATACATACAAGTACTCACATGGTTCCACCATGTGACACAACACAAGAATTATAGCGAACACATAGTCATACTATGTTCATATTAATATCCACATGGTACTACCATGCTACGACCAAGTAATCACATCATAATATCATATATAGTACATATAGTCTCACTACGTGCACAAACATCACATGGTTCTACCATGTCACAGTCATCATTCTTTTTGGGACTTTCACCTACGGTGGAATACACCCGTAATCAAGTAATAACATTCGTATTACATTCCTTTAGGGACTTTCACCCATGGTGGAATACACCCAATACCGATCACAATCACAATAAAAATCAATATTCCTTTAGGGACTCTCACCTACGGTGGAAGCACGCCTGTAATCAATATCCAATCCACATTCCTTTAGGGACTTTTACCCACGGTGGAAGTACACCTGTAACCAGTATCATAATCTACATTCCTTTAGGGACTTTTTTACCCATGGTGAAAGTACACCCGTAGCCAATCACATTCACAATCACAATCACAATAAATCCACACTGGCTACCAATGATAATGCATCTTAATCAATCACTCATCATGTACAATGCAATGCAAGTATATTATGCAATTATGAGATGAGATGAGTGCAATGCAATGCAGGTATGACCTGGCCTAGCCAAATCACATGCTCAATCCAATTCACAACCATGCAACCTGTTCTTTTAGGGAATTGCACCCACGGAAGAACACACCTGTCAGTAACCCATTCTTTTAGGGACTTGCACCCACGGAAAAAACACACGCATTGCGACCATCACGTTTTAAGGGTTTGCACCCACGGCTAGAAACACCTTCAGATAGTAACCCGCTCTTTTAGGGACTTGCAACCACGGTAGAAAGCCACCCTTCGTATTCCTCTAGAGACTTGCAGTAACAGCGGAATAAACCTGTTACGGCCATTCCTTTAGGGACTTTCACCCACGGTGGAAACATACCTTTAATCAGAACCTTCACATTTTATGGGGCATTCACCCACGGCTGGGATACACCTTATGTTAGTAACCTTTCCTTTTGGGGACTTTCACACACGGTGAAGTTCACCCATCCAAATCACAATTCAAGTTACAATCATCAATCACAAACAATATTCACAACATAGATACTCACTGTATCCTAAATTAACACACAAGGTTTCATCAAATCAACACAAGGCAAACATAAGTCAACCCAAGTCAAGGATGAGTCTACATCAGATGCTAAAAGCACCATTCAGCCAATCAAATCCTAAGTGACCATTTCTAATCATAACAATCCTACTTTGAGGTCCTATGATTATATTCTGAACCTTTAATTTAATATCACCTCTGATTCAATTCAGATCAGTTTAATATTCTTGAATTTTTTACCTTCTCCTACACTTTTCCTAATTGACCAAATCTAAATCTTTTGCACACAAACCAACTATACAGGCATGTGTACAACTCACTAGTGATCTTATCCCTAAAATTTGACCTTGTTTGGGTCTCGGCAGTACTTAGGTAGTTGCCGACGCTCCTACCGAAGTTCTCTATAGGACAGCTACCGAGCCTCGGTAGACAGTCCAGAGAACCTATCCTTTTTTGTGTTTTCGGCAGGTGTTCGGTTGCTACTGTCACTCCTGCCGAATGTATACATTTATCAAAATTCTGGGTTTTCACCTAGGGTTTCATGCCTACATCAAAGATACTTAATTTCTAGGGTTCTAATAATTATAATTAAATCTCTAAAAATTATCCAAGTGATCCAAACATCAAACACATAATAACTACTTAATTCCATAGATCTAAACAAGTAATCACATTAAATCTAAGAATTAACACATAATCCATAGGAACACAAGGAACACCAAAAATTACAGAAATTAGATCTAGCATGATTATTATCACACAAATGACATGGCATTCATTCTAGTTCCACAAGATCTCTAGTATAATCAGGATTTACGCAAGATCATGCATCAACCCTATAACTATAGAATTGGAATCATCCATAAATATAAATACCGTAGAAACGCAGGAAGTCCCTACCTCGTTTCCTTAGATATGATCTATATAGATTCCAACAACAAGAATCACCAAAACTTCCTCTTCCTTCTTCTTCTTCCTCTTTCTTCTTCTTCCTCTTTCTTTGATCCCCACAAACACAGCCATTTTCACTCTCTTAGAACAATACGTGAGTTAGTGGGAGAACCCATTCTCTCCCTCTATCTAATTCAAACTAGGTAGTAAATTTCTAAACTACCCCTAGTGACTAAATTAAATGGCATCTCCATCCTCTAGCTTCAAACGTCTTCTTCAAACCCTAGTCTCCATAAGGTTTTTAAATTACTTAAGTGACCCCATTAATACAAATATTATGCAATGGACCCTACCATATTTTATAATTACAAATAAGTACTAATTTAGTTAATCAGACACAATCTTTGCTAATCTTCCACAAAGATTATATTCCTTAATTATAATTAGATACTATTAATTATAACTTAAGGGCACGACTCACTACAGTACTCTCGGTGCGCCGAGAAATGCAAAGGAGTGCCGAATCGATTGGAACCTCGGGATCTGGTCCAAGTAGGTCCCACTAGGTCAGAACAAGCACTAACTCACATCACAAAAAGTGGCTCGACGGAGTCTCGGTGCATCGAGAATAGGCTCGGTGGGGGTCTCAGTGCGCCGAGAATGGGCTCGGTGGCATTTCCAGAATAGTCGGAAATCCCAGGAGTGCTCAACGGACTCTTCGGCGAACTGAGAAGGTAGCCGAAACTCGGGATCAAGGTGTTTCAGGGTGAAATTTCACCCAGAGGTTGCTAACCACCTAAGGGAGCTTCAAAAATGGTTTCTCGGCCAAGGGGATCGGTCTACACAAGGGTTTACTAACCTCTCCTTAAATTCCAAACCCTAGATAACTGGATCCCAATGAATCGGTTCATGTAGGTCATCTACAAGGGATAGGTTCTCAATAGCATGGGACTAGATCCATAAAACATGAAATCCATCTGTCAATTTCATGGGGTAGGGAAGAACACAATCAAACATGATCTTCCCCCATGATCTTAATACCAAAACATGAATAAATACACAAACATTGAAAGGGATACTTAACTTGGGGCGTTGCCTGGTCGCATCCGAGGTTCCTCCATCTTGCATCTGGGGATCTGGAGTTTTCCCCCTTCTTCTCCAAGAGCTCCACATGAAAGAGAGATGTGAAATGTGTTTATGAAACCTAAGTTTCCTATATATACAGTCTAAGGGCAAACTTGTAAATTAAAATAGCTACAGGGGCAAAACTGGGTGTCTAGCTCTATTTTTCACAATTGATCACCTAATTAATTACTGATGGAGTGATTATACTTAGGGGTCTCAAATGAAGCTTCTAAGTTGTCTAAACCAATTATTATCTTGCTAATTGCTTTTTATTTCCAATTTATCAGCTAAGTTCAGTTATCTGACACATACTGCTTCCTAAGTCTATTTGGCTAACCTGATCAGTTTGAGATGACTTAAGGGTTTCTAACATGTTTTATAAGGATTTTATGAATTTTAATCCTAGTTGATTAGTGAAATTAAATTACCAATTTACCAAATTACTATTTTACTCTAATATCTCAAGTTATAGTTTTGGGAATTATTCAGGCTGTTACACTGGAGGAGTGAGAGAGAGAGAGAGAGAGAGAGTAGTAGAAACCTGAAAAAAATCATCTACCGATTTTAGATATTCAACAAAATCGGTGGGAAGCATTGGAACAATAGAATTGGGACTGGTCGCACGAGGAGTGTCAAAAACCGAAGCAACAGAAAAGACTAGAGGACCCTCCGGGGTATTTTCATCACCAAGATCTTCAGTATCGGCCGTTTCTATCATCTCCGATGAATCATTAGTCACTTCCCCTCCAGCACTCCCAAGTTCTTAGTTCTTTCCTTTACTTGTATTCTAGTTAGATCCACGCCCGGCTTTTTGCTTCATCCGCTTAGAAGTGAGGACAGACACGGGGGTCACAGATTTTCTCTATTCAGCTGGATTACTTGTAGGAGGATCTTCTTCGAAAATGTCGATAAGGGAACCAAGATCTTTAGTGCTAAAGCTGCGTCCAGATTGACGAGAAGAGTGGCGAGTCGGCCACATTTTCAGCTTTGCCTGAGGTTGACAAATAGTAGATAAAGTTTCTTTCTCCCCATCATCTCCCTCGTCAACAGGTATAACTAATTCTTCCTCAGGAACCGAGCTGATAAGTAGAGCCTTGGCTGAAAATAACAAAAGGATTAGAATATACCAGAATATCCAAAACAACAGGTCAAGTAGTAAAAGGAGATGAATAAAGCTACCAATAATATTCATGGTCGGAGATGAGGCCAAGGTGACAGATACAGCTAAAGAGGTTGGAGGAGCAAACAATCGGCTAAAACTAACTCCAGATGGTTGGTCAATAGATGAGAGTATAGGATCGGCCATCTGAAGGCACAACTCGGGAATTGGTGAAGGATCAAGCATAGGTGTGAAATAGTAATCATATCAGTCTCGAATTCCCCAGAAGAATGATGCCCGACCAAAAGTCAGGCCTGTAAACATTTCTCATCAACATATGCATAGTCCATGTTCTCTCTTGAAAGTTCAGGAGAATTAAAGGGGTTCCATTTAAGCCCATAGTATTTTTCAAAGATGAGAATAGACTTCAGCGAAGTAAAAGTACCTCATTTGAGTTTCTGGGAGTGAGCCAAAGGAACCTTAGCAGGAGCTTTACCCTTTTTCTTAGGGCTGGGTTTCTTGTTAACTAAAGATGAATTGATTAAAGGATGAAGAACAGATTGGTCGGCTGGTGTGTCAAGCTTGAAAATATAGCGAGACAAATCCAGAGGAAAGCAGATTTAAAATAGTGAGACCACCACAAACGGAAGGCAGGTGAAGACATGGGACTACTAGGACAAAGTGGCATGGAAAACATAGTAGCCGATCCTTCAAAACATTGATTTATATGGTCCACTTCCTCCAACCGAGAGATGATGATACGAAGATTAAATGACCATTTCAACAAGCAGAAAGCAGGAGCTGGAACAACTTGAGCAAGGTTGAATTGTTGAGATAGCAGGTTTGGCATGTATATTTCTACACCACACTTTTGGTTGCGATCAGGAGTACCTTCATCAAGCAACCCAAAATGTAAGTCACGACATAACGATAGGAAGCACAAATTGAAATCCTCCAAGAAACGACCGTATGATTGTTAGAACCCTCAAACAAATTAAGGTTAAGAAATTCAAACGGACCGAATTCAACGAGAAAAGGAAAGAAATTAAGATTTGATCGGTAGAAAGCAAGACTGAAGAAAAATTTAAAACATTCGGCAAAGGATCGAGAGAAGATAATGGCATTCAACCACCGCTGACCGCAAAAAAGAAAATTGGAGAGAGGTGCCATGGCAGACTGACAGAAAAAATCCAGGGAAATATTTCGCCGCCCAGAACTGAAGAAGCAATAAAGGGCTGCCGACCGAAGCTAAGTTACGATTGGTAAGACTGAAAAGACCACAATAGACTTGGGATAGAAAAATGGAGCTAAAGCAAGATGACAGCCATCGGCCAAAGCGACAGCAACACGACTGTATTCTTTAGTTAGTTGACTGGAAGGTACACAGACTACACCATAGAAACATCAATAAGAAAGAGCAATTCTCCTAGATATCAGGAACACGAACTTCATCTTTTCTCTAAGCATGGAAGTGCCATAAGAAACACAACCATTAGAGTTATCGAAGGAAATATTGGGAGAAGGAAGGGTACCGTCGACCGATTCGCCAATTGGAGGTAAACCGCTCAGGGCACAGACATCTAAAATGGTAAGACTTATTGGGGTCGCAAGGAAAATGGAAGGAATTGGTAGAGCGGGACCCAAACATACTAGTGCAAGAATCATGGAATGAGCCATGGAGAACTCGAAACGAGAGTATTGAATTAGTTTAAAAATACCTATGGACTTTCAAAGATCGACATAGAAAAGGGGACAAAAGATCAATTAAAGTTTTCTGATCTGTGTTGGATTTTGGCTAAGATCTTAGGGAACGGCCGACCGTCCATGCATTCAAATCTAGAAAAGCAGCATCAGCAAGAAAAATTTCACCCATAAATCGGGGGAAAACTAATTCTAGAGCTGAAAGCAGTTGTCGAGAAGTCTCAATAAAGAATGGACCAAGAGCAAATGAGTAAGCATATGGAGAAATGACTTACTAGTTGATTGAAGAAGAATGTAATGACCTAAACTCCCTAAAGTCATTTCGCCCATTTGATTATATTTTTATGTGATTTAATTATGTGCTTATGTGTATTATTTTGCGTATAATTAGATGTAGGATTTATTTTAAATAATTAGTTGGTGGTAGGGGTCCTTATGTAAATAATGAGTTATGTAGGGTATTCGTTTGTATTTAAAATTTGAATTTTGTAATTGTTTGAATTTCGTCCATGCACAGAGTGCGTGAACGAGATTGCCGGAAGCTTGGCGAGGTGGCCAGCGACGTGGAACGGTGAGGGAGCTTTGGAGGATTGAGGGATCTTAACCCTCATCCATTCTCCATACGGTTATAGAAGAAGGCTAAAGATTTTGAAAGAAGAAGGAGAAGAGAAAGAGGAACCGGTTGCTATTTTCTGTGTGGCTGTGATCGGAGAGGAAGGAAGAAGAAGAACAAAAGTCCTTATTCTGATTCGTGATTAGATCTCAAGTAAGTACCTCATCCATCCATCTTCATCCTTGTTGAATTCGTTCTTGAAGGCATGTAATGAAGATCTAAAGAGTTTCAATGCATAAGTTCTGTTATAGTTTCTTAAAAAGATCACATATTATGAGAATGCATGTACATCTATATTGAAATATGAAATTTGATTTCAGTTCGGAAACATTATATGCTGGTTGTGAGATACGAACTTGTTTTCTATGCTCCGATTTGTATACAAAATCAATGGATTTAGAGTAAAAATTCTGAACTGGTTTTTCACCAAAAACATAACATAACGTATGTTGAATGAGAAACAAAAATTTAGAGAATTTATTTTATTTGATTCATTATTATTGAGATTGTTTTGGAGTAATGGAAGTGACAATATAGTTATTAGTTGATTAGCTATGACCTATGTGGGAGTAATCTCCCAGAAAATCATTGTGTGCATGGACAGAGCCTGTTATGTGCAAATTGTAGATCGATCGAAGATGTCGATCGATCATGGATGTCGATCGATCACGGATGTCGATTGATCGGGTGTCGATCGATCGCGGATGTCGATCGAGCGACTTTTCTCTTACAGCAAAAGTGAGCTGTGACTCGTGGACAGGTTAGGGAGATTGGTATATAGGGTGAGCTTATGGGTTCCTTGTGACCTAGTGAGGTCCAAGTGATGGCTTGGTGCCTACTTTTGATAGCTATGTGTTGAG
>JAUPMG010253561.1:0-21586 GCA_031762675.1 Pachysandra terminalis | reverse complement strand
AGATTATGGAGGAAGACCATTGATTTATTTTATCTTAATTGATTTCATTGTTAAGACTTAATCTATTGAATCTTTATTAATTTGATTTGGTTGTAAGGCTCATCTGAAGCCAATTGACATTATATTCTTTTGAACTCTGATGTAATAATATAGATTTTACTTCCGCTATTTATACTCTGAATTGTTATGAATTAAATTGAGTTATCTCATGCCTTGTGTGATGCGAAATTCGCAGTCCAGTGATGAATCCTGAAGGTTGCGCCTTGAGATTCGTGCCCTTTCCACATGGGGAGTCGTGCCCGGATCTGGGGCGTGACAGAGGTGGTGGTGGGGATGGTGGTGGTGCAAGGGTTGCACCATAAAATGTGCAAGGATGCACCAATATGAGGTTCAAGGCATCCCCAGTGAGTGGTGCATCCTTGTACAACTAACTTTACAATACAATCACAAGAGGTTGTGCAAGGATTCACCACTAACTGTGGGTGGTGGTGGTGGTGGGTGGGTGGTGGGGCTAGTGGGGGTGGAGCAAGGCATGCACACCACTAAGTGTGCATGCCATGCACCACCAATAGTTGGTGGTGGGAAGTGGTGATGGGAGGTGGTGGGATGGTGGTGGTGCAAGGGTTGCACCATAAAATGAAGAAGGATGCACCAATACGAGGTGCAAGGCATGCCCAGTGAGTGGTGCATCCTTGCACAGTGGGTGGTGCATCCTTGCCATATGATCCTTGGCTAAATTTGGGTAAAGATCTAGATTCCTCGGGGGCAATTGGTTTCGTTTCTCTAATGAAATAAAAAACTTGGTATGTTTGGGGAGCTTGAGATTTTGTCCAAAGTTAGAGAATAAGTAATTGGATTCAAAACTTTCATCAACTTCGTCAGATGATCCAAAAACAATATTTGAAAATGAATTTGTTCTAATAGAAAAAACAAGCAACAGAACACCTAATCCAGCTACCAAAATCACAGGGAGAATACGACGAAAAGCCGCATCTTTAACGAGAGGGGGTCTTTTATATAAACCCATACTCCTATGTTCTTAGAAACCCTAGGAAAGTTCCATTACAAGTCTAGTTACAGCATCCACAACTTCAAATAAGAAACCCTAATTATTTTTCTCCAAAGCTTTAATCAAATAATGGATGGTCAAACAACAAAAACTGGATAAACCCACTTGAGAATAGATCAAATGATACAAAGGGTATGATTTAAGAACCTCCAAGGTAGGGTTTGAGCATTCATGGCTCCAAATCAGAGGAAAATGAAAGAGAAATGGTGAGGTTTCAGAGAAAAGAAATACAAATGAGGGTCGTATGCAGAGAGAGAGAGAGGAGAGAAAGAGAGAGGATGAGGGTAGTTTAGGTATTTGTTTTTTTATTTTAAAAAAAATCACATACAGTATCATATACTTAGACATGTCCTTTGCCATATGGCAGAGGACCGTAAGGCATATATTTTTGTCTAACTATACTAGAGAAGTCAATACTTTTGGTCAATACACTTTTAGGCAATAAGTTGCCTAAAGTAGGGGGTTTAGGTAATTTTTCCTATTTTTTTTATTGTTAGATAGAATTGTTGTGATATTTATGTAAATAAATAAGAAAAAATATTAAAATATTTATTATTTTTAATTTGAAAATTTGAAAATAAATATAAATTAATGATTGAAATAAAAGTTACTCGTATAATTACTTAGTTGAAAAATAATGGTTTTAAAAAAATTAAAAATTATATCACTCTCCCAAAAGAAATGTAGGAGAGATATTAGTTGTCATTAGAAATTTATGAGTGCAACTTGGGTCGAGCTAACACAAATTCAAACCGATCCAACCTGACTTTGGGTTGGGTTTTGTATCAAATTTAGATTCGGTTTTGTGTTGAAAAAGCCAACCTGAATTAATTCAATTCAATTTTGGGTTAGAACTTCGAGTAACCCGACCCAACCTGAAACCTAAATTGAGTTAACCCGATCAATAATATACACAATATATATATACTGTAAACACAAATTTTGTTTATCTAGGAATCAACGAACAAGATCTGTAGATACGAAATCAATTTGTAGAATTTTAAAAATGGGATATAACAATCTCTAGGGTTTTTCTTTACAAAAGAAAAGGTCCTCTGATTCTGCTCTTCAGGATCTTCAATCCAAGGGTTGCAACAACTTCTTCTTGGGTTGAATCTAATCTTCCTTGATCTCCTTTGCAGCGATTAAAAAGGTGGTAGATTTGTAACGAAGTCTTCGACTTGATCTTTAGGCTTGTAGACTTATGAAAGATGTGGGTTAAAAGCTTCAACTTTGGTTTAGATCTCTGGGCCTTTCAACATTTTCAAAGATTGTGCACTTTATCTTCAGGCTTGAATGCAGCTTTAGAACTTCAAGCCTTCAGATCTTCAAGGAAGTAGACTAGTAGAGCTTTAGAGCTTCTTCTGCTTGATCTTTCTTCCTTGAATTTGATCAATTTTCAGGCTCTAAGGGGCAACACTTCTTCTCCTTGGCTTGTCTTCTATCCTCTGCCCCTCTTGGAATGAGGGAGGGCCACTTTATTTATAGATGTAGAGGTGATAGAGTTGTATTTGATCTCAACCACTTATAGAAATTTTAGAGATAATCCTCTAATTAATAAGAATTATCAAGACTTATAGATAATTCTTATTTAATAAGAATTATCAAGATTTATTTGAATAATTCTTTGCGGAACCCATTTTCTCAAGTTCAAAGATTCTATCTGGATTTGAAGTATCTTATTTCTTTGTGGGATCCACCTTGTGAGATCATGCCATGTGGCCTCTGTTGATCTCAAAATTTATGCTCCTACATATATATATATATATATATATCTGTGTGTGTGTGTGTGTGTGTGTGTGTTTATGGTTTAATAGTATATGTGATTTAATAACCAATGTAGCTAGCCTAATGTTTATGGGTTGATAACAATGTTTAATAGCAATATGATTGTTGCAATTGAATGTGTTGGCTAAGTTATATTTGATTTTTTAAGTATTTGCACATTCTCAGGTTGGTTTAAGTCCAAATATATATATGACTCAAGTTTTGATTGTTCTTATCAACCCGTCTCAAACCAACTTGAAATTGTAGGTTAGGTTAGGTTTAGAGTTTAAAAAATAAAATCGTTTTGGTGTTTGGATTTCATAATTCATGTTTCAAATCGGGTTGGGTTGGGGTTTGGGTTGACCTTCAAGGAGATCGGTTTGGGATTGGATTGTGGATATTTACCTGGAATGATGGCCCTACCAATGAACTTTTATGGATTCACGTCCCTCGCTTTTTTATACTTTGAATCTTCTGGTTTTCTCAGTATGCAAAGTTTTGGAGAGAGGTTCTTTCAACTGTAGAGCTGTAAAACTCTGGTGAATACAAGTTAGATGGTCAAGTAAAAATGTATATCTTATAAGAGTTACAATCTGGTATCCTATCTTGTAACTCTTGTATAAGAGTTTCAATCTAGTAGCATATCTCGTAACACTAGAAGATATATATTGAAACTCTTATACAAGAGTTACAGGATAGATGGTTGAGTTACTTGCGTCAGTTTTGACCTTATTTTGTAAAGTTGATATAAATAATTAATCATTACATACTACCCTTTTCTGTTATATAGGAAAAAAAGAGAACCAATATATTCACAAATAACAAATCCTTCATCCTTGTCTTAATTCGTTATTCTATTAGATTATAAAATCATCAATATATGGTGTTAGTGAATAGTGTGAAACATATCCCAATCTCATATTGGTTGGGAAGTGAGAACTTCTCCTTTAGACTTGTATATAAATATGACACCTCTCTTGTAAACAAGACACACCATTCAATACAAATCTCTCTTCTTCTTGTATTGTCTCACTCCCTCTCTAATCCTTAACATGGTATCAAAGCCACTATTTTATTGGTCCTTGACCTATCAAGAGTCGAGTATGCTCTGTGATTGCGACTATTTGTGGATCCTTCACATCAGAAAGATTTTTTTGTATACCCTCTCTATAGCTATTCAGGTTCCCCCTTACGCGTCGGTCAAACTTTCTGGTCGTCGCTTGCTTGCCCAAGCGCTCTCACACAACAGCGCCCCGTCTTCGCTTCGTTCTCACCACGTTAGCGACCACCTCAGCGCTCGCTCATCGACTCAAGCCGCCGCAACCGCTCAAGCAGCTCGGCAGGCCCAAGCGCTCTCACACACCAACCGCTCAAGCTGCTCGGCAGTACAGCCTGGTAGAATAGTGCCATTACGTACGGAATTGTTCACACCTAGGGTAGTTTTGTCGAGGGAGTCTGAGTCTTAAGCGAGACCGTTGTGACCCCTCCAGTCTTTCCTGGGAACGACCCTGGTAGATACTATTCATACGTACGGTGTTATTACACCAAATGGATTGTCTTGCCACCAATAAGTCAGTTTCTACTGATGTTGTTTTTGCTACCCTTAAAAGGTTTCAGTCGCAGAGCCAACGGAAGCCTTTTGACCCTGTCAACAAATATTGCAACTATTGTCAAAAATCTGGTCATCTTCTTTTGGATTGCTGGGCTCGTACATGTTAGTTTTGCAAGAAGAAGGCTTCTGGTCATTTTCAGAGTAATTGTCCTTGCAATCCCTCCGGATTCTCTCATCCTTCTTCGTCTCGTGGAGCTCAATCCAGATCTGCTACCACTATTCCTGATGACTCATCATCCACCACGCCTATTGAAGGATTTTCTGTCTCTGCCATTGAGGATATCATCAAACAAGTTCTTTCTCAATCTGGTAACCCCTCCACTGCCATGTCTGTCATCTCAGGTAATTCCTCTTGGTTTTTTGGCTCAGCCTGTTGCAATCACATGACATCTGATCCTACACTTTTTTCAACTAAACATCCCGCTAGTCATATTCCCTCCATACAAACCGCTAAAGGTTCTCCTATGACCGCAAGTCACCTTGGTAAAATTTCCACCTCAAACACTTCCCTACCTGATACATATTGCATTCCACAACTTACTCTTAACCTTGTATCTGTTGGTCAACTTTGTGAACTTGGTTTCACTGTTCTTTTTTCTGCTTCTGGCTGTTGTGTGCAGGATCCAAAGATGGGACAGACTCTCGGGATCAGCCGTAAGGTTGGGCATCTTTATGAGCTTCTTAACCTCCACATCCCACCTCACCTATCCTCATCCACCATATTTGCTGCTCCAGCCTCCTCTACACTATCCATAAGTGTCTGGCACTCACGTCTTGGCCATCCTTCCATCAGTCGCCTACAATCTCTAGTATCTAGTGGACAGTTAGGGAATGTCACTAAACAACATTTTGATTGTCTTCGTTGTCAACTTGCAAAACAACCGACATTGTCATTTAATAAAAGTGACTCTTTATCACATGCTCCTTTTGACTTAATTCACTCGGATGTTTGGGGTCCTTCTCCCACTCTAACTATGGGAGGATCTCGGTACTTTGTCATTTTTGTTGATGATTACTCTCGTTACACTTGGGTATTTCTTATGCAAAATCTCTCTAAATTACCTCAGTTGTACTTTGATTTTGCTTCCATGGTCAAAACTCAATTTTCTCGCAATATCAAAGTGTTTCGAGCAGACAATACTGTTGAATACACTGACTCACACCTCCTTGCTTTTCTTAATCAACATGGGTCAGTCTTTCAACGGTCATGTCCTGGCACTTCCCAACAAAAGGGTCGTGCTGAACGCAAACATCGTGACATCCTCAATATTGTTCATGCTCTCCTTACATCTGCTTCATGTCTTGAGCATTTTTGGGGTGAAGCGGTTCTTATCGCTGTCTATACAAAAAATCGTGTTCCTTCACCCACTCTAGAAAATCAAACCCCCTATGCACGTCTCTATGGCCATTCCCCTGATTACAATTCACTTAAGGTTTTTGGTTGTGCATGTTTTGTCCTCCTTCAGCCTCATGAGCGCACCAAGCTCGAATCTCGATCCCAATTATGTTGTTTCTTGGGCTATGGTATTGAACACAAAGGATATCGGTGTTGGGATCCTTCCTCTCAACGACTTCGCGTGTCTCGCCATGTCATATTTTGGGAACACAAGATGTTCTCTTCCCTGTCCAAGTTCCATTTGTCCCTTGTTAGTACTCCTCTTCTCTTAACTGATCCATCTGTTGACCTATTTCCTGAACCTCTCGTAACAGATTTCTCATCTGATCCGACTTCACCTACAACCCCTACCGAAATTCCTTCTATCGACACCTCTGCTGAGTTATCCACCTTGCTGCCCCCTGAGTTGCTTGCTCCTTCTGATGGATCCACTTCAGTCTCTACTCGTCATCCTCCATGCCTTAGTGACCGGGTAAAAACACCATCTGTTCATCTTCGTGATTATGTTGCATTTTCTACCATTCTTTCTTATCATAAACCTCATTCTTATCGCGAGGCCAGGTCTGACCCTCTTTGGCAGCAAGCTATGAATGATAAATTGAAGGCTCTTAAATAGACCCATACCTGGGATTTGGTGGATCTCCCACGAGGCAAAATGGCCATGGGGTGCCGATGGGTTTACCGGATCAAAACTCACTCCAATGGATCTATTGACCGCTACAAGGCTCCCTTGGTCGTCCAGGGATTTACTCAGGAGTACGACGTTGATTATGAAGAGACTTTTGCTCATGTTGCCCATCTCACTTCAGTTCGCAGCTTGATTGCAGTTGCTGCCATTTGTCATTGGATTTATTTCATATGGATGTCAAAAATGCTTTTCTCAATGGTGAACTTGTTGAGGAGGTTTATATGCGCCCACCTCCTGGTTATTCTCATGATTCTCATAAAGTCTGCAAATTACATCGGGCTCTTTATGGTCTCAAACAAGCACCTCGGGCTTGGTTTGCCAAGTTCAACACTATTGTTGGTGCTATTGGTTTCATCTCTAGCCCACATGATTCTACTCTCTTTGTTCGCAGGACTGCTCAAGGCACTATTCTCCTCTTGCTTTATGTTGATGATATGATTATTACAGGGGATGATATTTTTGGTATTTCAGATCTCAAAATTCACCTTCATCAGCATGTTGAGATGATGGATCTCAGCAAACTCAGCTATTTCCTAGGCCTCGAAATTTCTTCTAGTAATGATGGCTACTATCTCTCTCAGGCCAAATATGCTTCTGATCTTCTTGCTCGCGCTGGACTCACTGATAGCAAGACATGTTCTACTCCCCTTGAAATAAATTGTCGCCTCACTCCTTTGGATGGTGCTACCTCGATGATCCTACATTATATCACCAGTTGGTCGGAAGTCTCGTTTATCTTACAGTTACTCTCCCTGATATCTCTTATGCTGTCCATATTGTCAATCAATTTCTTTTTGCTCCCTGTTTGCCGCATTATGCCACTGTTCTTCGCATTCTTCGATACATCAAGGGGAGCCGATTTCATGGTCTTCATTTCTCATCTCGCTCCTCATTTGAGCTTCGCACCTACTCAGATGCAGATTGGGCCGGTGATCCCACTAATCATCGATCCACCACTGGATATTGCTTCTTCCTTGGTGATTCCCTTATTTCCTGGGGCGGTAAGAAACAAACCGTCGTTGCTCGAACCAGTACGGAAGCTGAATATCGTGCTCTTGCTGATGCAACTCAAGAACTTCTTTGGTTTCACTGGTTACTTGAGGACATGGGCGTCACTCATTCTACTACCACTATAATTAGCTGTGATAATCAAGTGCTATCCAGATTGCTCACAATGATGTCTTTCATGAACGCACAAACCACATTGAGATTGATTATCACTTTGTGCGTCAACATCTCACCCGTGGCACCATTGGACTATTATTAGCTTCCTCTGCCGATCAAACTGCTGATATCTTCACCAAGGCACACCCTCCTGGACGTCTTCAGGATTTAGTTTCCAAACTCAAATTGATACCCATTTCACCACCTTGAGTTTGAGGGGGGCTGTTAGCGAATAGTATGAAACATATCCCAATCTCACGTTGGTTGGGGAGTGAGAACTTCCCCTTTAGACTTGTATACAAATATGACACCTCTCTTGTAAACAATACACACCATTCAATACAAATCTCTCTTCTTCTTGTATTGTCTCATTCCCTCTCTAATCCTTAACATATGGAATGTAGGCAACATAGCAAATATGAATTTAATGAATATCACTTTGTGTTCATTGTTTCGTTTTGCAAGAGGATATGCTTAATCGATGTAAGCTACTTATATATATTTGATAAGTAAAGTTGTGATGTTATATTGCTATAAAATAATAAAAGATTACATGTCAATCATCCCATGTACAAGTATATACCTCCTATAGATGTCAAGCACCCTCCCCTATCTCAGTTAGCATCTCCTCTATAGATCCCCCCACTCATATACAAAATCTTCGAAATCAATTCCACAAAATTCTAGCAGTACCCTTCCCCATTGAAAAAGAAGGGCAACATCTCTTTTTATAATCTCACCAATCTGAACCTCCTTATCCTCAAACACTTTATAGTTTCTCTCTTTCCATAATGACAAGTAAATAACATCTTCTCATTCATTAACGGTTAATCATCTCACTTCCAGAAATTGGTTTTGGTTAGATCCTTCTAAATATGTGTAGACACCCAATTTTGGCTAAATTCCTTGAATCATCTTCAAATGAGTGGCAATAAACCCTTAGAAATCTCTAGGATACCTATAAAATCAAAAGATTTAAATTCTACCATGGTAAGGGCCCATTTGGTCAAGTATTCCAATAATGAATTTTCAATTATTTGGCCTTTTAACTAAATGAAAACCCATATTTTGGCGTATCCTAATCCATAATGTCCAAACACTTTTCCTATGTACTTGTTTACCCCAATCTGCAATACAAGTCCATTAAGATAAGCCTAATCCACATAGTCCAAAAGATTGGCACAAAAAGACAAATCCAATCCACCTCATCATACCCATCCCAAGCCTTTCACACTTTTGGCATTCTCCTTATAACCCAAGAAAGAAGTTGTCTACACTCTAAGTTGGGATTAACATTGGTCTTTGGTCTTTGACACATCAATGCACACAATCATCCAAAGTTTGTCAAAGACAAATGCATCTACCCTCCATAATGAAATAAGTTTTGGTCAATGACCCTTGACTCACTATTTATTATTATCTATGCCATCCACCCATATCAATTCTCCTCACCTAACTTTGGTATTTACACTTTTATCCTTAACCTTTTTCATCATTTAAAGTGTAAATCCATAAAAGACAAAGTAATTATGGATCTTTATCCCACCCAAAAGACTAAAATATTATTTTTAAAATTCTAAAAGTAACCCAATACCTTCACCTTTAGCCTATAAATACCTCTTCTCTTCACCCATCTCAACACACCTTCAAGCCTTCCCTTAAGCATTAGAAAAACTTTTCATCTTTCTCTTTAGAAATTCCTAGAATCAGTCTAGAACCCAAGCTTGTCAACCACATTTAAAGAGGAGGAGGATTCAAGTGAAGCCATTTAAGAAAGTTTTATACTTCAAGTAATAAAGAGGCAATTCTTACCTCACCAAGTATGTTCTAATGTTTTTTTTTTTAGCCTTGTTTTATATGTCACTCATCTTATTATGTTAGCATAGTTAGTTACTTAAATGTCAAATTAGTATGGAGTAGTTGTTTTTCTCAATCAATGAGAAAGTAGAATTCTTCTTTTAATTTGATTTTCTTTATGTTGTTTCATCTTTAAGTTTTATATATTCTTCTCATGTGATTATTTTTTATTATGTGTGAAAACAAGTAAAAGTTAGTTTCCTTCTCAATCAATGGGAAGATGAAATTATCTTTTTACTTATTAATTTTCTTAGGCCATGTCATTATATATATGCTTTATTTCCTTTGCCATATAGTTAGTGCTTTTTCACATATGAAACCAAGTAAGGGATAGTTCACTTCTCAATCAATGAGAAAGTGGAACCTTCATTTTACTTGGTCTTCTTTAACTCTTGTTAATTTCTTCCCTCATCTCACATGGTTAGACTTTATGTTATATTAAGGAATTATTTTTTTTTTCCAATCAATGGAAATAGAACTTTCATTCTAGCTTAGTCTTTCCTCAATTCATTCTACTTACAATTTTCTTTAGTATTTTTCATTTATTTTCAAATCATTCTACATAAGTTTTCTTTCTTTTCTCATGTAGTTACATTTTTGTGTGCATGTGAAACCAAGAAAAGATGAGTTCTCTTCTCAATCAATGGAAGAGTGACTCTCTTTTTAAGTTACTTAATTTTCACATATTCTATGTTTTCTTTCTCCATGTTATAATGTAGTTACCCTCTTTGTATCTAGAATCTAGCTAGTTTCCTTTTCTTAATGTCAATGTCAATTGTTAGTCCATGTCTAATCACCTTTATAGTATTCTTTTCTATCACTCATTTTTACTAGAACATTTGGTTAACTACATTATAAGTATAAACTAAGCATGCATCTATCTTCTACTTTTCTCATTTAATTCTTTTTTCTTCAAGCATGATAGTGGTTAGTTCTCTTTCTTCATTTCAAGCATGTTAGTAGATTGTTTATGATTAATCTCTTACTTTTTGTACATCATAATAAGTGCATGCTTGAATCACAAATGCATCATATAAACTCACAAACCTTGTCTCACCGATTTTTACCCATCTTAGGAGGAGCTTAGTAAGCTTGCAAATGGGCGACCATTGCTCCCGCTAGGAAACCTTACGCTCCCGGAGTTAGTTGGCCTATGACCGAGCGATTATTGTCCCCGGTGTCGGCCCCCAACACTCCACCCCATTTCCAAACGACTCGAGAAGCATGTGGAGAAATCCATGTGTGGAGGTTGGCTTATCGGTTTTAGGTTCTTACTGGCCTTTAGATACATATACCTCAACCCCTCATGAGAATATGATTTAGGTTAGAATGCCGATGTTCTTAGGACACGTGTGATTGTCTTTGTCCACTAAATGTGAGCCCATAAGAAATAAAGTTCATAAGTCATAGTTTAGTTGTCATCTTTTGTCAATCACAAACCAAGTCAAATGCTTCGTAATGGATCAAATCAAGGATAGGTAAAATGTTATAGAAGACATACAGATGAAAGAATGAATAATTCCATTAGATCTTTTTTACTTGAATCTTGGTAGAATATTATTTGCTTTCAAGAGCTGTTGTCCATGACACTACATTATAGTGAAACTACTGATTTTTTATAATAAAATGATGCAAGGAGGAAAGGATTTCATTTAGATAACTAACTAGGTGAGTACAAGTGTTATGAATGTGCATGTGCAGTGGTAAGCTTTTATTGGATAGTAGTTACTGTATAAGTAATGTGGATGGTTTTCTTTAAATTTTTGTCTTTTTTTGGTTGTTGAAATCATTTTATGAAAGAAAAGTTGGCTGCTTCTTTTTAACGAGTTACTCAATGTTAAATTCATTTGTTGGAAGTTCTCTTAAAATTTATTTAAATGAGAGAAACTATTTTTTATAAGAAAAAATTACCCTTCTATCGTTTTTACTTTTGGAAATTTTACTTTTTTACTTTCAAGTAGTAGTAAGAAATAATAAAAATATTAAAAAAAAAATTCTCTGTTTTTCATGGTGGTATATATTATGATCTTAATTAATTTGAAGTTCTTACATAACAGGTGGGAATATATAGCTGCGACATTGTTTGGAATTGAATTACACAACGTGAATCGTGCAAATAATATCAATTTAGAGAAATCCCAAAAGAAAACATTTTAGCGACGAACGAAAGGATTGAAGAAAAAGACCAACAAGTTCAATACTCTTTGTGACGTAGATGCGTGTTTGATAATTTATGGACTCGATAACGACCCATCGGAAATATGACCAGAGAACCTTGAGAAAGTCGGTCGAATCATTAAAATGTATAAACAACATAACAACGAGGATCAAGATTAGTTGAAAGTGACGATGGCGATATGAGAGAATAAGCTTGAACAAATTAAGATGAGGATTGAATCGGTGAAGGGGAAGGAAAGTTTCTTAGAGAAAGTAACAAGAATGGTTGATCAGTCCACCCTTTCACTACTATCCGATCAAAGTGCGGATCCTCTCTGATGAAGCACCCATGTGATGGGTGTGTGATGTGAAACACATGCATCCGAGGGCAAAATTACATCACACACCCATCACATGGTCGTATGTCATCAATCTACTACAATTCTTTAAGTCAAAGATTATTAAATATGGAGTTCAATCTTGATGAATTTTTCACGTCCAATAACGACGGGCAATTCAATCTTGCCAAATTTTTTACGTCCGATAAAATTTTATATATTCTTCTAATGTGATTAGTTTTTATTTATGTGTGAAAACAAGTAAGGGTTAGTTTCCTTCTCAATCAATGGATAGATTAAATTATCTTTTTACTTGTTCCTTTTCTTAGGTCATGTCATTCTATGTAATCTTTATTTTGTTATATTGTTAGTGCTTTTTCACATATGAAACCAAGGGATAGTTCACTTCTCAACAATGAGAAAATGAAACCTCCATTTTATTTGGTCTTCTTTAGCTCTTGTTAGCTTTCTTTCCTCATCTCATATGATTATACTTTATGTTATATTAATGACTTATTCTTTGCTAATCAATGGAAATAAAACTTTCCTTGTAGCTCAATCTTTTTCTCAATTCATTCAACTTATAATTTCCTTTAGTATTTTTTCATTTATTTTCCAAATCATTCTACATAAATTTTCCCTTTTTTCTCATGTAGTTACATTTTTGTGTGCATGTGAAACCAAGAAAAGATGGGTTTTCTTCTCAATCAATGAAAAAGTGACTCTCTTTTTACTTGGCTCTTTTTAGGTTACTTCATTTTCACATATTCTATGTTTTATTTTTCCATGTTATAACGTAGTTACCCTCTTTATATCTAGATAGTTCCATTTTCTTCGTATCAATGCCACTTGTTAGTCCATGTCCAATCACCTCTATAGTATTTTTTTCTATCACTTTTTTTTACTAGAACATTTGGTTAACCATGTTATAAGTATAGATTAAGCATGCATATTTCTTCTAATTTTCTCATTTGCTTATTTCTTCTTCAAGCATGATAGTAGTTAGTTCTTTTGCTTCATTACAAGCATGTTAGTAGCTTGTTTATAATAGATATCTTGCTTATTTTCAATCTTGTTTTTTGTACATTATAATAAATGCATGCTTGAATCACAAATTCATCATATAAACTCATAAACATTGTCCCATCCATTTTTACCCATCTTTGGAAGAGCTTAGTAAGCTTGTAAATGGGCGATCATTGCCCCTAGTGGCAAACCTTACGCTCCTGGAGTTAGTAGGCCTACGATCTGGGCGATCATTGTCCCCAGTGTCAGCGCTCAACACTCCACCACCAAACGATCCGAAAAGCATGTGGAGAAATCTATGTGTGGAAGTTGGCTTATCGATTTTGGGTTCCCATTGGCCTTCAAATGCATACACCTTAACCGCTCATGTAGAATTTGGTTTAGGTTAGAATGCCGGTAATGTTAGGACACATGTGATTGTGTTTGTTCACTAAATATGAGTCCATAAGAAATAAAGTCCATAAATCATAGTTTAGTTGTCATCTTTTGTCAATCACAAACTAAGTCAAATGCTTGGTAATGGATCAAATCAATGATAGGCAAAATGTTATAGAAGACATAGAGATAAAAGAATGAATAATTTCATTAGATTTTTTTACTTGAATCTTGGTAGAATATTATTTGCTTTCAAGAGCTATTATTCATGACACCACATTATAGTGTAACTACTGATTTGTTTTATAATAAAGTGATGCAAAGAGGAAAGGATTTCATTTAGATAATTGAACTGACTAATTGAGTGCAAGTGCTATGAATGTGCATGTGTAGTGGTAAGCTTTTATTGGATAGTTGTTACTAAAAGATGTATTGCAACAAAAGTTACTTTGTCTCTGTCATTCTAGTTTATATAGCGATTACAACCAATATAACCTTCCCATGATATCAGCCTAATCAATGGGATTACAAATCTACAATTACCATGTGAGAATACTTTCTAATATACACATATACACTTTCTATTTACAATCTGTAATAGTTAGAATTGGAAAAAGAGAATCTAAGATAGAATCATAGTCAATCTTTGGAGAGGATTTGGGAGATAATCTTTAGTGAATCTGAGTCAATCTATACCAATCGGTTGACTGGTATTATTGTGGTTAATACACCCCCACAAGGTGATGGTCGTTGACGGACCATCAACTTGGACTTTAACCTTTGAAACCGTGTAGATAATCCTTTGGTAAAGATATCAACTACTTGATCTTCAGTGCACAGATATCGCACATCCAACTCTTTGCGAACCACTTTTTCACTAATGTAATGATAGTCCACCTCTAGGTGTTTCATTCTAGCATGAAACACAAGGTTAGAAGCAAAAGAAATTGAACTAATGTTGTCACACCAGATGATTGGGATAGATAAAAATAGGCGAAGATCTTTTAGAAGAGCCCGTAACCATGAAATTTCAGCTACCGAATATGCCAGTTGATGGTATTCAGCCTCTGTACTAGACCTTGATATAGTGGGCTGCTTTTTAGCACTCCAGGAAATTGGATTATACCCAAGGTATATGCAAAAACCCCATGTTGAACGTCTGTCATCTAGATTTCCAGCGTAGTCAACATCGAAATAGGCCTCAAGACGAAGAGAACCAAATTGAAAGAATAGACCATGATCAAAAGTACCTTTGATATAACACAGTATGTGCTTGACAACAGTCCAATGAGAGCTTGTAGGAGAGTGCATAAATTGACAAACTTGGTTGATAGCATATGCAATGTCCGGACACGTTAAGGTAAGATATTGGTGTGCCCTACTATGCTACAAAATTCAGTGGGATCCGAAGGGGAGTTTCATCATGAGAAGTCAATTTCTGACCACTAGCTGCTGGAGAGGAGTATGGTTTAGCAGCGGTCATATTGGAACGCTTAAGGTGATCCAAAGCATACTTTGATTGAGTTAATGACAATCCATGTTGAGTGAATGCAGCTTCAATACCCAAAAAATAGGATAATCGTCCAAGGCTCTTTATGGAAAAATGTTTTCCCAGGTTCGAAATCAATTGAATAAGATGTGTCTCGTTGTTGCCGGTGATAAGAATGTCATCCACATAAATTAATAAGAACATAGTGACCCCTTTGCAATGATAAGTGAAGAGTGAGTAATCGGCACGAGATTCGTAGAACCCCAATTCTTGTAGGTAGTCGGAGAACCATTGAAACCAAGCACGAGGTGCTTGTTTCAAGCCATAGAGAGAACAATGTAGACGACAAACATGATTAGGAAACATAGGATCTTCATGTAGACTGTTTCACTGAGATTACCATGCAGAAAAGCATTTTGGACATCAAGTTGTCGGATCGCCCCACTTTTGATGAACAACAAGAGTTAGTACGATTCGAATCGTAGTATGCTTGACAACCGGACTGAATGTCTCTGTATAATCAAGGCCGTTTAATTGGTGAAACCCATTAGCAACGAGACGCGCTTTGTAGCACTCAATAAAACCATCAGCCTTGCGCTTAATATTGTAGACCCATTTGTGGGAGAGTACATTCATATTAGGAGACTGTTTGACAAGAGACCAGGTCCCACGCCTTTGAAGAACATTAAATTCAACACCCATAGCAGATCTCCATTCTTGTTGACGGATAGCTTGAGCAAAACAAGATGGTTCAACCTGTTCACTATCAGAAAAAATCGTTAGAGCATATTTGCGATTTGATACCCGAATCCCATCTTTTTCACGAGTAGTCATAGCATAAACAGATGTTGTGGCCATTGGAGATGGTTATGGTGGGATGTTAATCGTGATAGAGGGACCAGGTTAGGTGATGGTGGGAGATATTCTACCAAGAGAACTTATACTAGGACTATTTGTTTTCTTTTTTCCCTTTCTTTGATTTTGCAGCCGATATACTTCGATCCTAATTTTTTGTAATTATTGCTAATTAAATGCTTAATACTTTTACAGAAATCTACAATCTTTGATTCAAATATTAAAGCTTTGGATATCCAAGAATTCATATGCTTGGAACCACGCATTCAGCTGTAACATCAAAGGCCACACCACATGAATAAAGTCGTATAAATCAATATGATTATTTATATAAAGATGATCAGACGATATATGATCGTGACTGGAAATGTTTGTGCTTTATCGTTTTTCTTCATGTTTTCACCAACTTTTGTGGTGTGTTAAGGGTTGAATTGAAACTAATGACCTCAATCTGTATTCTCTCTGTTCTACTACACGCTCTGTTTGATTCACAAGAATATGCTTGAAAGTTAGTAACGAAAGTAATTTGCCAGAAAGTAATATATAGGAAAGTAAAATTTGATTTTCCTGGAAGCTGTTTGGTTGCCTCAGAAAAATGACAGAAAATATTGATATAGACAAATTTGGTATAGCAATATACATATTTATATATGTTAGTAATAGTGCACGTTCGTTGTACGTGATATTATCGTATACAAAAGCAAATCAAGCACCAGTTTATTGAGTTCATATACAAGCTATTTTTCAAGAGCTCCAAAGGGTCAAGCATAATCACTTTAAGAAAAGAAATAGTGTGTGGTTCCACATCTCATAATATAATAATCAAATTGTATCAACTATGATTTCAATAGTCAGGAGTTAACCATTCTTTTTATAAATAAATCTTTCCATTTTAAACTCCGTACGAATTACCTTCCAAAGCAATAGAAACTAAAGTTTATTCTCTTAACATAAACAAATATATGAATAAAGCATACATCAATAGAATCATTGAAGATGAGAATATGGACTCAAAATATTGTCCATAACACAATTATTCTTATAGATAAATTAATAAAATAAAATATACACTTCAAATCCATAACCATAAAAAAAATGAGTCTTGAAAGAGAGAGATTGTTCTGGGAAAAAGGGCAACCAGTACCTTGCCATATTGACTGAAGAATGACTACACATCTTCAAGCTTAATGTCATATCTACTTGCTCTATAAGAAACATAAATTGTTTATGTTGTAATATAATCTTGAAATTGCCTATAATTCCCACAAGAAATTGATCTTTATAGAGAAGGAAAACACGAAACTGACTATCTTGAGAAACTTTTAGTGAAGCAGATTTTCTCAATCGCTGTATCTTCCGACACATCTTTGGACTTTGCATCTCCCAAGTCAAGATGACTTTTCATCCATCCCCACTGTCCCAATAGAAGAAAAGGGACAAACTTGATTCTTGATGATTGCCAGGCTCTGTCATAATATCATTCCCATCAAATATCCTCCTATGCTATTCCTTCCACACAGTCCAAAGTACATGAGCTAAATCACATTGCACCAGGATATGGTTCACCATTTCTAAATAGGTTGACCTAACAATTCAATCAATTAAAGAAAGGGTGGATGAACTAAATTGTTTGCAGATTATTCTAGTTTGCAATTAAATTCCAGCAGCCTAGTATTTACTTAGTTCTAATAAGAGACTTTGTAAGATTCTGATTCTTTATATTTTTAATCCCAAACTCCATTAAGCAATCCTGTTACCATGCCTAAATCTCAGATTTCCTTAAACATGTCACTCAACAACAAAAACAACAATAATAATAATAAAAAAACACTCATTTTTCTTTGTTTCATATCAGTCTAGCAAATTTTATGATTGAGAATAACTAAGAAATTAATGCAAGGATATATCTCAAGTTGGATTGTTATTCTTACTTACATTGTTACATGATGTAAGGTCAATCAGATATAATATATGAATGATCAGGTTCTCTACGATGCATTCAGTTAAGTGACTGACATAAAGTTACAGCCTTGGTGCCCACTCCACTCATCTATCAAATCTCACAAAGATGGTATTGTTACATTCTTTTCTACAATGTCAATGTTCTAGCTTAACAAATTAAATAAACATCACAGAATATATTTAATAAAATAATGCAAGCAAATTTCTTATTCTAGATAGATCTTGCACAGAAATATCTTAAGGCTTAGAATAGATATAACATGGTATTGTTTCATTCTTTTGTTTTCTTTATCTGGAATTAACAGAAATATCTTAAGGCTTAGAATAGATATAAAAGGAGAAGAAAGAAAGAAACAGAAATATCGTTAGATATCTTTTCCTTTCCTACAGATTCTTGCTAACCAAACACAGCTTAAGGGAAAAGATATGTTTTGGCATACCACTAAAACCACGAGATTATCATGCTAGTGACTACTTTTAACATATTACGCAAGAATGCACAATAAGCAACAACAAATATAAGCAAGATTTACAGGATAACAAATTAAACAAATATATAGGAAAATAAAAGAGACATGTTAGCCAAGTAACATCCTTAATCTATTCTAAAATATCATTTGTTCATAGGAATAAAGAAATCACACCCTCAAATTTGTAGCATATGAGATGAGTAACTTTGTTTGCTACCAATGGCTTGGAGAATTGTGCACCCATCAGGCTCACCATTTTCTGAGACACAAAAAGAAACCAAATAGTAAGATTTTATGCTCTAATCAATAACGGCTTTTTCAAAATATCTCCTTTCTGGTGATTTCTTTTTCAAGTCCTAAACATCATATGCGAAGAGAGGATGGGAAATGCATACGAGATAAACAGTAAAATAAAAAAAGAGAGAAATGCATACCATGATGTCATCTCGATCTTGTCTTTGGTATCCAGTCAAGCAAACAACTAAAGATTTGGCACCTGGGATTCCATTCAAATCTTTAAGAGGTCTGTATAAAATCTGCAAGAAAATGAACAACAAAAGTATATGAGGTTACTAATAGTACACTTAGTGCCAATGAAAGTGGATCCCTGGACACAGTATGCAATGTGGAAAACAAGATTTATGAATTACGCAAATGTTTGCCTATAGGACTACTATAATGCTTTAGGAAACAAAGTATTGGACAACTGAATGGCAGCATAACCATTGCACAACTATAGCAAAGATGAGAACATTGAGATGGTTGAGTGGAAGGATTAGAGAAGTTAAAAACAAAAATATTCAACAGATTTTTTTTTTAAGGTTGATTTACGCAATTTGGCCAAATTAAACATAGATCCATTACTGTACCAGTGACAAACTGTGAATTTGTGCAAGTGGGAGCTCTAGAATTGTGAGAACTAAGATTGCATCATTGAAGCTGGTGAAAAGATTTAAAAAGGCATGGTTTAAATTAAGATATAGCTTCTGTTGGGGTAAAATGTGTGAAGAATATTGATAATGCTCACCCAAACTGGTCTGAAAAAGGCTTAGGATTGATTAATTCAGCGTCTACATACGAGAATCTAGAACCAAAACGCCCATATATTCTAAAAAACATTGATCAAAAAGAAATAGAATAAAATAAATAAATAAAGGCCTACCGAACTGGTATCAGCAGGCATCCCGATATCAAAACTATGATCAACCCATAAGCCAGTAAGGAGTGTTTTCCCTTCACTTCTAGCAGAAACACAAATAGAATCATCCTGAAGAACACAAATAATAAGGTAAGTGTAAACAACGACTAAATTAAACAAAATACCAGAGCATCTACCTTCAAAAACCGCATAAAAACCCTAATTTTATTTACTGATGATAAATTTCAGAAAATCACATCTCAAATGGTGAAGAAATTGGGGGAAGAAAAAGTAATTGACTTACATAAACAAGTTTGTCCACGATCACATGAGTACAACTCGGACCATACTGACCAGTATCAACTGCACCGCCATTAACGAGCTTAGATCGAACCTACAAAATTTATAAAATTAGAAGGGAAAAAAAAACCAAGAAGAATAAAAAGAAAGAGTATCAACTTTTTAACTAATAAACATTCAAATATTAAAACTTAAAAAAAAAAAAAGGAAAATCAAACAATTTTAGAGAGACTGTAATTAAAAAAGGATGGTGAGAGAGAGACCTTGACTTTGGAGGCTGGATCGAACCCTACGAGAACGAAATGAACGCCGAGAAACACCGTCGACTGATGATCAGAAGGTGAATCTTCCGTTGCTTCTAACATTTGAACGAATCAACCTATAAATGTATTTCTAGGTGCTAATGAAATTAGGAACGAAAAAAGAGACCTACGAAGACGATGCTAGAAATGAGAACTCGATTTGAGAGGAAACGATAAGTTTTCTGGTCTTACTTGACATCTGCCGAACAGAACTGATGCAAGCTTCTCGGGCAAGGATGAGAACAGTGAAAGAAGAAGAAGACAAAAGTTTTTTTGTTTTGTTTTTTTTTTTTCAAAAAAGGGAGGGATTTCAAGCATTTTTGATTGGTTTTGGTATATAGTGGCGGGAGGGAAAAAAAAAAAACTAGCTTGCAAGTGTGCTGGACACGACACGAGTTCTCTATTACGGAAGACACGTGTATGGACGTCATGTACCCTCGAGAGCACGTATTGCCTGCAGCATTTCCTGCAACATTATGGTCGGGCTAAGTCTATACATTTAGGGCTTGGGCTCATTTTTAAGCCCATACTATATTTGGGTTTGGGTTTGGGTTTGGGTCTCACCTAGCCCAATCCAATAAAGCCCGACCAGGTCACCTTCGTTCTATTATATAAGAAATCCTTAATCTAATATAATTAGTCCTTTGTACATTGCTTTGTTTTTCTTATTTTTTTATTAACTATCATGGTATATGCACCATTATTAACGTTTTGTAAGTTCCCCTTTTTTTTTTTTTTTTGGTTATAAGATCTAGACATGCAAACCATGTCAAATATTGATATGGCCCTGGTTTATTATAAGTAAATATGTTTATGAATCTTGTGGTTTTAAATGATAGGTCAGCCTGAACCTGACCCTAACCTATGAATAATCATAGGGCCAAATCCGGGCTCCAGAGATAGGGCCGTGACCAGACCTTGGATGGGCTAGGGCCTATTTTTTCATGATAGGACTGGGATGGGGTCGAACATGGTTCAATCCAAGGTCGGCCAATTGATACCCCTAATATCCAAGCAATATTTGAACTACAATTGGCACATAATATGCCACTTCATACCACTCAGCATTCCCAACAATGAGAAATAATTTTATGCTCCAACGACGTACTTACTATATACCCTAACACCATTTAAAATAAGACATGTTTGCTTTACAAATTGATACCTATCACTAATATATCCTAGAGGTGGTAATGAGTCGCGTCGGTTGTAACCGGGTCGAGGATTAAACGGATTGGGTCGAGTTCGATCTGTTTACAAACGGGTCTGGAAAAACCTCAACCCGCCCATAAACGGGTTGAATTTGCCAACTCGTATAAAATTTATTTAATTATTTTATTAATTTTAATTTTAAATTAATAAAATAATAATAATAATAAATGGGTCACACAGATTTTGCGGTTTGGGTCGGGTTCGACCCATTTACCAACGGGTCGAAAAAACCTCAACCCGAATCCAGCCAAATTAATAAACATGTCGACCCTACCCCATTTAGTTGGGTCAGGTCGAGTTAGGGATGTAAACGGGTTGGCACGGGCACGGCCCTGCGGCACGTTTAGTGCGGGCCCGTCGTGCTTTCGGGCTGGCACGGCCCGCGGCCCGCGCTGGACCGTGTCGTGCC
>JAUPMG010253551.1:0-21587 GCA_031762675.1 Pachysandra terminalis | reverse complement strand
TTTTTTTTTGTTTTAAAAATATATTTTAAAACACCGTTATATTTGACGTTAACGGTTAAGTCGACGTGGCAGCAATCCAACGGTGCTGTATGTATTGCTGCAAGTCTCAAGCTATAGAGGATTTGAGTCCGATTTACATTGGCTTAATATTAGGATTAACATTACCTAAGTGAACAGTCGATTGTGCTTTGGATTAGATTTGGTCAACTAGAGTTTTAAATAAGTGAGAAACCAAAAAAATAATAAATAAATGGTAAAAAATATGATTCGTGGATTCAAGAGAGAATTTTGAAAAAACTCTTCTTCTAAGGAGATAGAGATGAGAATAGAAAACTTGGAGGAGATGAGGATAGAGGAGAGCAAGAACGAAGATGTCGTCGGCGATTTCTCCGGCAAGATCGAATGAAGTTAGGGGCATAGGGCTTTAAGAAGGGGAGCGATCCAAACCCAAAAGGGGAAGAAAATCTAACAAAAACGGCAGGGAATTCAAAGGGGATCAGCTGCAAAATTCGGTGGAAAAGAAGTAAATCCCTACTCCAGATTCCCGGATTTTTTTTTCTGTTCGTCCATCTCTATGAATCTTCAAACCCTACCCGTTCAAACCCCATGCTTTAGATCTTCAATCTGAAAACCGATTAAACCCCATCTTCTTCAATCGAATCCAAACTTGGAAAAAAACCCTAACCAAATCTTGCAAAACCATACAGAAAAAGCCCTTTCTAAATCCCTAAGAAATCAGTCAAAACCTGAATTTGAACCTCTTCGTCATCCTCAAATTCCATCTTCAAAATCGGCTGAATCGGAAGTGAATGGTGCCTAATACTTTTTTACTCTATTAACTAAACCTCTTTATCTAATTTGATTAGATCATATTTAATATTATTTTTGAGATCTATTTAGCAATTAAAAGACCGTGGGTGATCATTTACACCCAAACTCAATTAATGGTGTCGACTCCAATAAATTCGACCTATCAGATCATCTTACCCGAATAGTTGACAAATCAAAATCTTTTTATTGTATTTGCACACCAACTAAGTCAACATGTAAGTTAAAAGCAGATAAGCACAAAAAACAAAGATAAACATAAAGGGTGTAAAAATAATGCTTTATTGATATATTTTATAAGATATTATAAATTACAAGAAAAAAAAAGTATGGTGTATTCTAGGTCGCACAATCCGTGTGAAGTAGGAGGCGTTTTGGGCCTCTAACGCTTAGAACGCAGAACGTCTCTAATTCGCGAATTTGAAATTCAAATCTCAAATCCTTGGATTATAGTAAAAACATAAAAATGGGTTTTCTTGTAATTTTTTGGAAGGTTTTATAAAAATATAAAAATATAAGAGTTTTATATTGAAAAAAAGAATAAAAATGTGGGTTTTCTTGGAAATTTTTGGTGATTTTTATAAAAATATATGAATTTTATTTTGAAAAAAGATTAAAAAATGTGGGGTTTCTTGTAAATGTTTCGGGGTTTTTATAAAAATATAAGATTATAAGAGTTTTATTCTAAAAAAATATTAAATTAGATTAATAGAAGGTTAAATTGAGATATTTTATGTATTAGGTCCTTTCTCTTATAGATGTGGTTGAGCATAAAAATAGAAATTAAAATGTCTATACATTAAGTATAGTTTGTATGTATATATACACACATTCTGTAGGCGTTTTGGTCCACAAGTTATTTTCAAATTTGAGGCTCTCGCTCCCATCCGCTCGGCGTTCTGGGTTTTTATAAATATATAAAATTATGAGTTTTATTTTAAAAAAAATATTAAATTAGATTAATAGAAGGTTAAATTGAGATATTTTATATATTAAGTCCTTTCTCTTATATATGTGGTAGAGCATAAAAATAGAAATTAAAATATCTTTATGTATTAGGTATAGTTTGTATGCAGCACACACACATACATACATATATATATATATATATATATATGGACACTTTGCAGGCGCTTTGGACCAAAAGTTATTTTTCAGTTTGACACTGTCGCTCATATATATATATGGACACTTTGCATGCGCTTTGGACCAAAAGTTATTTTTCAGTTTGACACTGTCGCTCCTACCCGCTTGGCGTTCTAGTTATTTTTTCCACCTGTTGAATTCTGCAACTCTTAAAGCCACCAAAATAGACAATATTTATGGAATGCACAAATCAAAGAGTTTTGATTCTTAGTGTACCCCTAAAAGAATTTTATTGTTCTCGTTGCTTTGAGGGTGTGAATCAACGATTTTGATTCCAGTTTTACCCCTAAAAAGCAACTCCTTTCATTTTTTAAAGAGTCATATTTCTCGTGCAGATGAAACAAGCTTTTAAGTTTTCGATCAAAAATAGATATTAGCAATGGACTTATCCTTACTAATTGTCATCTCTTGAAGCCCTCGATTCCACGGATTCAGTCATATTTTTGAACTCAAACGCTCCACTTTGCAGTATAACTTTGGCAGAAAAATCTTTCATAGTTAAATTCAGAAGTTCAAGAGTTGATAAGCTTCAAAATAAATAGCTCAGCAAGAAGAAGCAAAAGTAAGAAAAGTACCCTTTTAATATAACCAAAGATGGTAGGGAAGACCGAAAGCTCGAAGCTGAAAGTGGTCTCTCATGGAAGTGATGATGATGATGATGATAATGAAGAAGAAGAAGAAGAAGATAAAGGAGATGATTGTTACATTCCATTTGAGAAACTGATAATTAGTCCAACAAGGAAGCTTCTTGTTCTCAACCTTGGTGGATTGCTTGCTCATAGGGTTAGACATAAAGACAAGGCCAGCATTCCTAAATCTCGTCGGCCTGATGGGGTGTTTGGAAAGCAATTAGGTGAAGAGAAAAAAAATTATCACAGTTGGGACTAGTACTGTCTGAATCAAATTTTCACGTTACGTACTACAAAAATGGTTAATTTACGTAGGCTTGTTGATTTTTTTCAGTGTTCAAGAGGCCTTCGCCTTTCTGCAATGAATTTATAAGCTTCTGCTTGGACAGATTTGAACTAGGAATATGGTCGACTGCAATGGAGTAAGACGTTGATTAAAAGTCGCCACTTTTCCTTTTTTTTAATTTAATTTTTTATTTTTAGGTCTTTATTTTTTACTCTGACCTCTTCCTGATTTATCTGTAGATGGAACGTACACAATGTCATGGAATGCGTAATGGGAGCATCGAGTCACAGGTTGGCGTTTATTTGGGTACGTAATTAGGCCTTAATAATAAGTGCATCCATGCATGGTTCACTACTGTACGGACAATATTTATAGGAGATTTTGCTAACGCCAGATGGGTGTTTACAGGATCAAGAGCAATGTACTGATACTGGGTTCGAGACACTGGAGAAGAAGGGCAAACCTATCTTTTTGAAGCAGCTTAAGAAACTCTGGGACAAAGATTTTCCGGGTGTTCCTTGGCTGAAGGGAAAATATTCTGCATCGAATACCTTGTTGATCGATGATACTCCATATAAAGCCCTTCTTAATCCGGTAATTTGTTTGATCTTATCCCAGTTCTGTATCTTTAGTTTACTTATAGATGGATCTCAGAAATATGCTTGAATTTCATCACTTTCAGCCCGATACAGCGATTTTCCCTCACCCATACAAGGCGGACGATGCCAATGACAATACTTTAGGTGAGAATTAAATTACTAATTTGCTTAAGTTTCCAATTGGTTTTATGCAAAAGATAGGGATAGAGATGATGATTACCAGTTGGAAGGAAGAACTAATACTACATATGGTTGGCCATGTTCAATAGGTCCAAAGGGTGAGCTTAGAGTGTTCTTGGAAGGTCTAGCAGACGCCGATGATGTTCCGTCGTATGTGAAAGAGCACCGCATTGGTCAGCCTCCGATCACATCCGGCCATACTGACTGGGAATTCTACTCCAAGTTCATTGGAATCTACAAGTAGAGCGTCTTTGATGTTTCACTTGTAGTTGTTCCATGACGTTTCAGTCTTTTGAAGATTTCATTTAATCATTGAAGTTGTAGTTTGTAGTAAGAGTAACTTTCTAAGTATGCTGGATATATATAATCATTTTGCTATGCAATGGGGCTTGGTAAAAGAGATTTTATATATTACACAAATTCTAAACCGTTTTCTGCAACTTGGGTACTATCTATGAAGTTGAGACTCTGGTTTCTTGTTGTTTGACATCTACCGGTCCGGGTTAATTGGTAGGTTAACATCTATTGATGTTTTTTTTTTTCAGGTTTATAAATAATTATTTAATTTTTATTTTTGTGAAAATTATTTAAATATTGTAGGAAGGATATGAAGCGTGGTGCATCACCATTCACCAGTGTGTTTAAAAACACGGATAGGGCTGGTAACTCGAGAGTTTACCTATCCGTGTAACTCGGCCTTAACTATTGGCTGGTCAATACAAAAATGTATTAATATTTTATAAATATATAAAAATATAAATAAGAAAGAAAGACGATAACTAGGGATTTGATGAACAGATGTAGATGTAGATGGCAAATCATGGTTTAATCGATCAAATACAAAGAAAGATTCCTACAGAAATTGAAGAAACGCACAATCGATTAAGTCCAAAGTGAGATTTCTACAGAAATTGAAGAAACCCTGTGCTAAGGTGAACAAGAACGTTAGGGTCGCGATTCGAAGCAAATAATCAAAGAAGCTCATTGATATTGAAGGTTGAAGATGATCGGGAGTGAGAACAATCTCTTGACTTCTTCTTCTTCTTATGTGCTTGACATCTCTCTCTCTCTCTCTCTCTCTCTACCTATAGATACTAAATACAAAGGTTTTTCTCTCTCTTTTATGATTTTGCCTCCTGATTTAGTGTTTCGACGTAAGATGTGCCTGATCTGATTGGAGTTGTCTAGTTAATCGGCCGAGTCAACTAAAAACTCGGGCGAATTTTACGAGTTGCTCGGCCAAGTTTTCTGGTGATCGGCTGGTTAACGATACTTGGATTTAGGGCAAATTAACCTATCTGAGTAACTAGATCGAGTTTTCCGAGTTAGTCACAAATTTTAGAACACTCTGAAGTGTCGCCTTTTAACACCTGAAAGAATATTTGGCAAATCACATTTGTCCTTTAAGCCGAACGCCAAACTTATGCCCAAGGCACATCAGGTAACTAAACTACCAAAATTCCTTTAGGGTGTGTTTGGAACCTTGGATTTTAGAAACAAAGAAAAGAAAGTAAAAAAGAAAGAGAGAGAAAAGAAAATAGAAGAAAGTACATTACTTTCAATTGTTTGGTTAGATAGAGAAAGTTATAAAGAAAATGCTTTCAACACCAATGATTCGAGAAAATAATACAAGAAAATCCGACATCTTCTCCAGCCAAAACAGCATCACTCCGGCAACTGATGCAATCTCTCTCTCTCTCTCTCTCTCTCTCTCTCTCTCTCTCTCTCTCTATGTTTGTGTATTCTTTTAGATCTATGAAGCCATGATTAAGTGATATTATAAATGTGTGGCGTCAAAACCGCTTCAATGATCTTATTCAGAAAGAGATTTTGCCGTTTAGGGATTTTCACGATTCTTTGATTGAAGCTTGCACTTGGTGGTCGAATTTGAATCATGTCATCCAACCATCTTGTCAATGATTTTATCCAGGAAGAGATATTGCAGCTTAGGGCTTTTCTCCGGATTCTTTGATTGAAGCTTGCACTCTTCTCTTAGTGGTCTGATTTGAATCATGCTCTCCAACCATCTTGTGAATGGCATTGTGACGGCGAAGCTTGTCTCGTCTTGTCTCAATTGCCAAATTTAGAGAATTTGGCAATCCCATATAAGCGATCAAACAAGAATTTATAAATCAGAGAATCTGAAGTTAGGAAATTAGAATTCTCTAGATTTTTTAATCTCCAAATGCATGGTTCTCACAATAGAATCTAAATGATTATTTGCAGTAACTTGTAACCAAATATTTCCCACTTTAGGGTTCACATGTGAACCCTAAATTGCTTGTTCATAGCGTTAAACTTTACTAGCATCCCATCAATATTCTTAATTCTCGTCTTCCAGATGGGGTGTTTCGAATCCAATTAGGTGAAAAAAAAAAAGAAATCTATAGTTAATATATATCACAGATGGAACTAGTCTTTCTAAATTGCACATGCACGTTCATCACGTACTAAAAAATTGGCTAATTTACATAGTCTTATTGAATTTATTTTATGTTTCAGTGTTCAATAGGCCTTTCTGCAATGAATTTATGAAGTTGCTTGGAGAGATTTTGACTAGGAATATGATCGTCTGCAACGGATTTAGTTCATTGATCGCCATCAACTTATTTTTTTGAATATTTTTTATTCTGACATGACCCTCCCCCCGCAAGTGTTTTTCAACCAATGAGATATATTATTTATACAGTGGCCCCCTAATATAAAGTATTACTTCTTAAACCCTACAAAAAAATATGTTAACCCTCAATATATTTTTAATTTTAAATTTATCCTTATATTTATAAATTTTTCTTAACTACACCCAAGAAATCAAAGTTTTATTTCAATTTCTTCCCTCTCACTATATATATATATATATATATGTATGTATGTATATATGTATGTATATATGTTTTTTTTTACAAAAGAACACATTATAATTTCAAATTCTTTTTGGTACATATAGATTTTCTCAATTTAACCAATAAAGTAAAGCTCAATTTCAATTTCTCCCAAACTCATAATTTTTTGTTCAAAATAGCAATGTTCCTTTACCAGCAAAAAAAAAAAATATGACGCTACAACTCCTGGCCAAGAATGGTTAAGCCCCCAGGAGGCAGAGTTGACAGATGGACTAGGGTCGTCCACCCTAAGTTTGATCGTCCAATATACGGACACAGAAACGGCGTTGGCAAAGGGAGCAGGCATTTCTCAGGGAGATATCGGTCGAACAGAAAGAGCAAAGAGGGATGGTGGTAGCCAGAGGCCCTAGAATGAAAAGTGAGCCACAAATGGTGGTTCCAGAAAATCCAATAAACTTGCAAGACAAAACAAACGAGTCTCCAGAGCTCGCTTTGAGGGAAGAAGACAACGATTTATAATTGGAACAACTTTTACGGCAATTCCAGAGTACTGCTGCTTCAGAACACTTGTCGTTGATGACTGACAGTTTCCAGGAAGAGAAAGTCCCAGAGGAAGAAGTCACTATTAAATAAAGTCAGACCACCCAGTTTGGATCACTCCCTCCTGTCATCATGGATTGCAACATGGTATTCATGTTGCCAAAGTCTTTTCAGGCAAAAGAAGAAGGTGAGAAGCCAGAGGGTGAACAGGAGCAGGATGGAGAGGCTACAATGGCTACGCTTGCCAGTATTGAAGAACAACAGAGTACAGCAACCCTACTTAACATAAAAAGAGAAGGCTATAAGACTAGAGTCGACTTTGATGGCCAGGCCGATCAGGTGACTTTTGAAAAGCCGTCATTAAGGATGGCTCAACACTTACGGCCGTTATATATTAATGTACACACGGACGGGATCCCTGTCACCAGAGTCCTGGTTGACAATGGGGCAGCCATAAACATATTACTTAACAGGGTGATGGAAAAAGTAGGGAAAACCATGAATGATTTGATTCCGACCGAGATAACGGTCACTAACTTTGCTGGGGGAACCTCGACGACCTAATGAGTGTTGTCTATAGAGTTAGAAATCGGGAAAAAGAAAGGATTAACCGCTTTCTTCGTAGTAGAATCAACTTCAAGTTACAATGTGCTGTTGGGACGTGATTGGATCCATTCTAATTTTTGCATACCATTATCCCTCCACCAGTTCCTCATCTTTTGGAACGAAACAAGGTGAAAATCGTCAAGGCCGACGGGCGACCATTCCTAGAAGATTCCAATTCAGCTGAAGCATTGTTATATGGAGGAGAGATAGGGCCAATGAGATTCACAATGAGTGGAAGACACGGCCAACCCACAGGAATTTCGGTGACGGTCAACCAAGACCTTAATCAAACTGAACGATGACCGACGATGATAATCTTCTATCGGTCAAGCTGAGATTACAGAATAGAAGAAATACCATGATGAGTGAAGAAACCAAGAAAGAAAGGTCGGCCATAATTAGGGGCACCACGTTACGGCTAAAAACCTACGTGGCAGAAAGGCAGCTAGAAGAAGAGGCTTCGGTTGCATCGACTGAATGTGTAGCCGAGGACGACATAGACGGGGAAGGATTATCCATGCAGGATATTGAAGCGGCCCTGAAAAATTGGATGATGTGAAGGCCGAAGTACAAGACCCTTTGACGGAAGTAGAATTAGGAAGTGAAACCGACCATCGGCCGGTTTATGTAAGCAGCTTGCTCCCTGAGCAATGTAAATATCAACTAATTGAGTTGCTTTCTGAATTCCAAGATTGTTTTGCTTGGGACTACCATGAGTTGCCTGGTTTAGACCGAAGATTGGTTGAACATCGTTTACCTTTAAAGTTAGGTTATAAGCCGCATAAGCAACCGGTCAAAAGAATGACGTCCGAGGTAACTGGAACAATTAAAGAGGAGATTGAAAGACTACTGAAAGCAGGTTTTATTCGACCGATCCATTATGCGGAATGTGTGTCGAATGTAGCACCAATTATGAAAACGAAATGCAAGATCAGGATATGTAATGACTTCAGGAATCTCAATTTAGCAACACCTAAAGATAAATATCCAATGCCAATGGCTGATGTATTGATAGATAGAGCGGCCATACATCAAATAATGTCTTTTATGGACGGCCATTCTGGTTACAACCAAATAAGTATAGCGGCCGAAGATGTTGAGACAACCACATTTCGAGGGCCAGGGGCAATCGGCCTATACTGTTGGATAGTAATGCCTTTTGGTTTAAAGAATGCCGGAGCCACGTATCAAAGGGCAATGAACAGTTTCTTCCATGACATGATAGGAAAAAACATGGAAGTATATATAAATGACATAGTGGTGAAATCGGCAGATGTAACAGAGCACTTTGAACACCTGAGGGCCTCATTTGAAAGAAGAGGAAGCACAAGTTGAAGATGAATCCTCTGAAATGTGCTTTCGGTGTATCAGCAGGAAATTTGCTAGGATTTTTGGTACACCAAAGGGAAATAGAAGTGGACAAAAACAAAGCAAGAGCCATAATTGACGCAAAGACTCCTGCTAACAAAAAGCAATTACAAAGATTCCTCGGCCAATTTAATATCCTTAGGAGGTTCATTTCTAACTCGGCTGGGAAGTTGGTGTCTTTTTCCCCTTTGTTGCGTTAAAAAGAAGAAGAGGAATACAAGTCGGAGGAACAAAACCAAAAGGATTTTGATGCTATCAAAGAGTACTTAGTAAACCCGCCAGTGCTGATTCTCCCAAAGAGAGAAAGACCGTTAAAGCTATACATATCAGCAGCCAAAAATTCCATTGGGATCCTACTAGTCCAAGAGAACGACCAAAGACATGATGAGCATGCGGTTTACTATTTGAGTCGGTTCTTGCTACCAGTCGAGCAAAGATACACGGCCATCGAGAGGCTGTGTTTGACATTGTATTACACAGCCATAAAATTAAGGAATTACTTAATAACTGAGACGGTGTTAGTAATTGCCCCAACAAATGTGATTAAGTACACGCTGAGCAAACCTTATTTGAGAGGAAGGATAGGCAAATGGATCTTGGCATTATCAGAATTCACGTTTGTATAAATTCCCTAGAAGGCGATAAAATGCCAAGTAATAGCAGATTTCTTGGCCGATCACCAATCGGGAGATCCCATAATGGAGTCTAATGCGATGTACGAATCAAACATGGTAGGATTGCTGCCATGGACTTTGATTTTTGATAGATCAAGAACAGAAACGGCCAGTGGGGCAGGTATAATTATTGTACCCCCAGGAGGGAATAAACAAGAACATGCTTTCCAGTTGGAATTCCCTTGTACAAACAACCAGGCTGAATATGAAGCCCTGGTAATAGGAATGAAAATGATACTAGAGATGGGCGCAAGGGAAGTTCTGATTAGAGAAGACTCACAGCTAGTAATCAACCAGCTAGGGGGCAAGTACAAGTGCTTGGGTTGACAGCTTATGCCACTATAGGCAGCCGCCTGCCAATTAATGGAAGAATTTGATGATGTAATACTATCTCATTGCCCACTAGAGCAGAATGAGGAGGCTAATGAAATGCCCCAAATAGCATCCGGACTAAGAATATTAGAGGGAACCAATGAAAGGACCATTTTGGTCCAGAAAAGATCCCTGTCATCCGTTAGAAGAGTAGAAGCCTTAGAAGTCATGGCAGTTAGGACACAACTAGAGGATTGGCTCACCCCACTCATGGAGTACTTGAGAATGCCAAACCTCCGGAGTGACAAAAGGCTGAAAATCACATCAAATAGGTACGTGATGATGGTCGACGAGTAATATAGGAAAAGTTCAGATGGGATGCTCCTAAGATGCCTAAGCCCGCATTAGGCCATTGTGAGCATGACAGAAGTACATGAAGGAATATGTGGGGCGCACCAGGCCGGCATTAAAATGAGATGGTTAATAAGAAGGCATGGGCATTATTGGCCTACAATCCTAAAAGATTGCCTTAGATATGCTAAAGGGTGTGAGAAGTGCCAGAAACATGGCCCTGTTTAAAGAGCGTCGACCATAGATCTGCACTTGATAGTCAAGCCATGACCATTCAGAGGATGGGCCATAGATCTTATAGGCAAGATATTTTCCCGATCATCAGGATCCCACGTTTTCATAATAGTAGCCACCGATTATTTTACTAAATGGGCAGAGGCAAAACCAATGAAAAAGGTGGAATAATCGGATATTATCTGTTTCATTCAAGAATATATTATCCACCGATTCGGAATCCCATAAACTATAACGGCCGATCAAGGTTCTATTTTTACTGGGGGCCAAGTGACTAAGTTTGCAGAAGAGTACGAGATCAAGATCATCTACTCAACTCCATATTATGCCCAAGCAAACGATCAGGCCGAGGTTACTAACAAACTTTTGAAGAAAATTGTGTGCAAAATGATAGAAGATAGGTCAGATCGTGGCACAAAACTTTATCAGAAGCTTTATGGGCTTACCGCACTACTTTCAAATCAGGAGTTGGGAATACTCCTTTTTCCTTAACATTCGGCCACGACGCTTTTATACCTTTAGAAATCATAGTTCCTTCGATAAGGACAATAATGCAGCACCAGGTGCTACCGGAAGAATACACAGAAGCTATGATGATTGGTTTAGAAGATCTAGATGAATCAAGACTCAGAGCATATGAGGAATTATTTGCTCAAAAAAGAATGGTGGCAGGGTCGTACAACAAAAAGGTCAAGAGCAAGTCCTTTGCTGAGGGTGACTTGGTTTGGAAAACCATATTGCCTATCGGCCGTAAGGACCATGTGTATGGAAAGTGGTCACCAACATGGGAGGGTCCATACCGAGTTCAAAGGGTGCTAAAAGGGGGAGCATATACCATACAAGACGGAAAAGAAGAAACAGAGAGAAAACCTATAAATGGTCGATGCTTGAAAAGTATTACCCAACAATGTGGGGATCAAGAGAATATTAAATTCCGCCAAACGACTGATTAACATCTAAAAAGCGTTAATAAAATTCAAACGGCCACAGGGCCGGACAAACAGATATATAATATAAAGTAGTTCAAAGAGGCAAGCCTTCAAAGAGTCAAATTTGGCCGTTAAGGCCGCGGCTAATTCTGCGGCGTGATGCTTCTTACTGTTCCACTCGACTTCCTTCTTCTTAATCGGCCGTACCTCCTCCACCTTCTTCGGCAACTCCTCAACAATCTCATTTTGCTCCAAAACAATGGTTCGTTGGATACCCTTGGTCATTGCTACAACATCAAGGAGTCCGATTTTTTCCTCATCTAGCCGTTTCTGCTCCAACGCTATCTCTCCAAACAGGCGTGGGCCTGAGCCGTTGACTTCTAATTCTTCTGTCTACCCTCCAACGGAGTTCCTCATAGTTGATATTTCATTAATCCTCGCAGACAGGTCATTCAAAAAGGAGATAGCTTCAGCCTCTTGAGTCCGCCTTGAGTAGAAGCCCAGCACGTAGGTCAGCACTTCTGCCAAAGCCGAGAGAAGAGAGGAATCAACCAGAAGAGACGACCGAAGAATATTCAAGCAACCATTGAAGACGGATAGCATTTGGTCATTACTAAACTCAGACAAACTTAAGGAGAAATCCCTCTGGAGATCTGACTTGGCTTGGTCCATGGCCGACGATATCGCCGATTTAGTAGCTGGAGAGTGGCAGGGAGGTCGAAGCCGCTAGAAAATCATCAACCGACTTAAAATAATCATCAAAATCCGCCGGAAGTGCAGGAAAGCTTATATCTGGACTCTTGGCAGGAGAGAAATCAATCACAGGCTCAAAAGAAGGGGGTGGCAAGGATCTAGTGCTACCATTATCATCTGAAATCTCTCAAGCAACCGTTTGGGTCTTTTCGGAAGAGTCGCTCGGCTCCGCCACTTCATCCCCTCCAAAATCTTCTCCATAGGGCAAAAGGTGACCTCCTTGCCCACTGTTTCGACCGTTTGACCGAGCGAGAAACGAAAGGCGTTTCAGGCTTCCTTTTCTCGACAGGGGTCCCTACGATCACATCCTCCTCCATCAGGTCAATTAAGGAGCCAGGTTCCTTCGTCTGAAAACTTTTCTCAGTATGACGGGCAGACTGCCGCGTCGGCCTGGGATTTTATTTGGGCTTCTGCTTTTTCTGGCCCTGAAGAAGAGAGGATGAAGTGGTTTCTCCGGCTGACTCTTTTTCAACCAGTTTTCCCTCCGCAATTAAATGCAAAGATTTGGATGCAAATAACAGAGAAGAATAAGATACCTTGGCGGAAGTAAAAATTCATTAAAAGCAAGATAAAGAGAAGCTGGAATACCGACGATAGTCTTGGCCAGCAGCGCTGCTAAAGCTACACTACCAATTTGGGAACCAGCTGCAAATAGCCCACTGAAGCTAACTGGGTCTGGCCGATTAACACAAGGATAAAGGGGCTCGGTAATCCCAAAAGACGATTCGGGAATCGACGGGGGACTAGGTAGTGGCGGAAAATAATGAGCCATATTAGACTCAAAGACTCCAGAGGAGTGTGATAAGGCCGAAATCCAGGATTTCAGGCGTTGCTCGTCATGAGCAGCCGTTTTCTCAGCCCATGCATTGGGCATCTTTTCTTTAAGGGTTTCTGGGGAGTCCAGAGGGTTCCATTTAAACTCGTAGTAATTCTCAAAAATGATGATAGATTTCATAGAGGAATAATTACCTGACTTGACTTGACCTTTTGTGATTGGTCAGAAGAAGCTTTGACAGAGGCTTTGCCCTTCTTCTTAGGACTTGTTTTCTTGGCGTTCTGAGGAAGGTTGGTTGTAACAGAAGGAGCCAGCTCGGCCGGCTTTCCCAAGTGAGAAATGTATGTAGGCAAACTAGCAGCAAAGGAGGAACGAAAGTAACTAATCCAAAAACTACGAAAAGTTGGAGATGAAGCGGGGCTATTAGGACAATGAAGTATGGAAACTTTAGGGGCCGAACTTTTGAAAAACTGATTGAGACGATGAATGTCATTGGTTTGAGAAATTACAGTCATAAGGTACGGAGGACGGTTAAAATAAACAAGAGCGGGAGCCGGGATAACCTGGGCAAACCCAAATTGCCAAGACAATAAGTTGGGGAGATAAATCTCTACCCCACACTTTTGGTTTCAATCGGGGATCCCTTCTTCCAAAGACCCAAAATGAAGATATCGGCATACCAAGTACGAGGCCCAAATAGAATTCTGTCTAGGAACGGCATCGGGGTCATCAGAGTCCTCAAAGAGAGAAAGATTAAGAAATTTGAACTGACCGAATGCAACCGGAAAGGGAAAAAAGAGTATATCTAAGAGGTCAAAGGGGAGAGTAAAGAAAAATTTTAAACATTTCACAAAGGAACGTTGAAAAAGACTAGATTCCAGCCAACACTGACCACGAAAATGAAGATTAGAGATTGGAGATGCAGCTGATTGAGCAAAAAAGCCTGGTAAATATTCCCAGGCCAAGACCTGCAAAAGCCATAGAGGACCACCAACAGAAGCGAGGTTTCTGCTGGCAAGGTTAAATAAACCATGATAAAGTTGAGAAAGGTAGAAGGGGGCCAGGGGCGAGCTCTCGGCCGTCGGCAAGAGCAAGAGCCACCCTGGTGTATTCTTTGGTCAACAAACCAGAGGCAACACATAAGCTTCTACGAAGAAACATTAATAAAAAGGAGCAATGCTCCTGAACATCAGGGGTGGAAGATTTCTTCTTCTCTCGAGACATGAAGGTATCGTATGCAACTCAGGCGTTAGAATTATCAAAGGGGAGGTTCGAAGAAGGGAGATTACCATCAACATATTCTCCAATCGGTGGCAGGCCGGTAAGGGCACAAGTGTCAAGGATAGTCGGGCTCATACGACCACAAGGCAATTGGAAGTAGTTGGTAGAACGGGACCAAAAGCAGGGCAAAGCCGCTAACATAGAATGAGACATGGAAAGTTCGAACCGGGAGTATTGAATAAGTTCAAAAATACCTGTTGATTTCCAAAGAGAAGTGAAGAAAGGAGTTAGGCGGTCGATCCAAGCTACCCATTCTACATTTGCCTTCGGCCAAGACCGCAGGGAAAGTCTGACCAACCACACCTGCCTATCGAGAAAGGAGGCATCAAGAAGAAAACCTTCTCCAAAGTATTTAGGGAAAACATGTTGATGGGCGGCAGCCAAAGAAGGCGTCATTTCGGCGAACGAAGGTCCAATGGTCAACGAGTCGGGAAAAGGAAAGACAACGCGCTGGTTGGCCGAATTCAAAGCAGTAGAATGAGAAGAGGTATTGGAGGCCATAGGTTTTTCTTTTCTCAGAGAATCAAAATAGGGATAAGGAAGAATGGAACCAAAGGAAAAAGAATGCAAGATGAGAGATGAGGCAAGTAACGATTCAAGAGGATAAAGACCTTTTTTGAATTTTAAAAAAGGAACAGGTGAAAAGACGGCAATAATGATCGCTGTTTTCCAAGGCAAAATAAGATTTTCTCTTGTCAATTCAAAAACAGGCTTTTTGAAAAGACAAGAGAAAATGGGCAATATTTAGGCCGAACCAAGACACCTCCGACCGACCCGGCTCAGCAGACTGTTAACCCGCATGCGCTGAAAGCATAAGAGTTTAAAATTGGTTCCGGGCCCAATACAAAGACGCGGGCCTAGAAGAATCGGCTCAAGCCCAATTCGCTTCCATCACTAGAATGTGGGAACATGCCTCCAAGGAAGAGTGGGGTAGATGTCAACAAATAAGAGGCAGTAACCACCCATTATGCATAAACTGCCGAACAGTTGCCGTAATGGGCAATAAAAGAGAGACCGGCCGGAACGAGAAAGGTCTCCACAGCATCCACAACAAATCAATCAAAGACCTCCATAGCTTCTCAACTTAGATTATCATAGTCTAGCTTAGCTTATGATCCCCAGCGATCCCCAGTTAATTATTAGCTCCTGCAGAGATCCTACTACACCTACTTCTCGCCTTGGACTGAGTTTCTCGCAGAAGATCCCTCCAGTCAGTAAAGAAGGAATCTTAGTTGGAGATTTACGGAGTCCCTCCTGTTAGTCCCTTACATGCTAACTCGTGCAACGTGAAGTAGTTTAGTCACGTTCCGCGATCAGAGCCTAAGGAACAGCCAGAGGTTTTGTATTTTCTTTTTTACCGTTACTTCGTCTTTTCAAATTAAGAAGTTTATCTTTCTAAGTTTTGTATTGACCCACTGTTTTGCTTGTTGTAATAGAAAGAGTGCCATTGATCACGTAAAATCAAATTCTCTAGATCAGCCATTGGTCTTTCGAGATCGTGAACCATACAATCGTCTGACTTAGAATGGTCACATATCGACCGATTTATCCTAACAATCAAATTATGCAGTTTGACTCACATAACCTGTTTTGCAGGTGAACTTGCAAAAGTTCTGGCACGCCCGTGCACGCTTTGGCCCCACGACCGAGAGCGAGAACCACCAACCGACCGGGAATCAAGTCGGAGTTGGTACCATTTCGGACCAACATAAACCTAAATACTAAAATAATATAATCCTAAACCTTAGAAATAAGAAGATAGACCCTAAACTCTAATTATTAGACCTTAAAAAAAACTAACTTAACCTTAATGAATAAAAAACCCTAACAACATGTACCCTAAAATCTTAAAACATAAAAGAGGGTAAATTTTGATATTAATTGTATTTATTTTATATTATCATTTAAATAAGTTTTTTATTCATTTAAAATAATATTATTAAAAAGAAAATTATTTGAAATTATTCCCATCAACTCTATTGAGAATTGGCAATATTCTATTGTAGAGGCAATTATTATTCTTGATATTGTGCTCCTACCTAGATCATTCAGGTCAACGATTATTTTGTAACGTCATGATTACAGATTAAATAAATCATCGTTCAATGGCCTATACCATATTTTTCTTAGATATACAACGTAAACCACCTTAAGGCCTAATTATAAATCTATACCATATACAATGCCAAAACCTACCTCATAAAGTTAAACAAATTGTTGCCTGATGGTATCAATTGACCACACTAATGCATTCCACCAGCTTTCATGCCCAACAACAGATCTCAATGTAGCTGCATTGTCAACCCTCAAAGGTAGTCTCTAGCTTCTCACAGTTTCTGATTTTGATTCTTTCTAGCAAGGGGCAATCAAAAGAATCACCCTCGTAAATGTTGATCAATTCCTCCAGACCAACAAGTTTCGACTTCTTCAATTACGATAACACATTAGATTCAAATATTTGGTTTTCATCTTTAATGATGAATTCAACAATAGTACAATCCTCGATTCTCAAATGTTGTAATAGAGAGTTGTTGAATCACTTATTCTAAGAAAATCTTCTTCAATTTTGTACATTCTTCCAATGTTATTGTTAAATTAACAAGACTATCCGAGAGTGTACTTGGCCCTTCCAAATACACTTTAATTTGAGCAGTTTGGTCATGTTTAGCTTCTCATACAATGGAAAAACTGTTTGTTTTACCATTACCAACCACAATAAACCTCATTTCCTTGCACTTTTCAATACACACACTTTGAGGCCTTTCATTCGTTTTGTGTCAATCGGATTAACACAAAAGCACTAGCTTGATTGAGCAACTTCATAAAGTTTTGTTTTCATCTTTAATGATGAATTCTACAATAATACAATCCTTGATTCCCAAATGTTGTAATAGAGAGTTGTTGAATCACTTATTCTTAGAAAATCTTCTTCAATTTTGTACATTCTTCCAATGCTATTGTTAAATTAACAAGATTGTCCGAGTGTACTTGGCCCTTCCAAATACACTCCAATTTGAGCAGTTTGGTAATGTGTAGCTTCTCAAACAATGGAAAAATGTCTGTTTTACCATTTCCATCCACAATAGACCTCATTTCCTTGCACTTTTCAATATGCACACTTTGAGGTTCATTCGTTTCGTGTTGATCGGACTAACACAAAAGCACTAGCCTAATTGAGAAACTTCATAAATGCAGTTGGGGCATCTTAACCTCAATAAAATCTCAAATATTGTTGAGCTGAATATATTAAGTCGTTTAATCCATGATAACATGCATCTTGGTAACCAACGAGACTTCTGAATGCTCGGAAGAACTTATTTGTCAATAACATACTGCACTTAAAAGATATGTTGGGCACAATAAAACTATCGAAACAATTCATTGCAGGGAAGTAAAAAACTGAGAATATTCAATTATTTCGAGGTAGCAACCTTTTTTGATACAACATCCGCAATCTTCATTCAGAATTGGCAATATTCAATTGTCTAGGGAATTATTATTCTTCATTTTGTGCTCATACTTAGATCATTCAGGGTCAATGATCATTTTGTAACGTCATGATTACAGATTAAATAAATCATCTTTCAATGCCTATACCATATTTTTCTCAGATGGATAACCTAAACCACCTTAAAACCTAATTGTAAATCTATATCATATATAATGCCAAAACCTACCTCACAAAGTTTATCAAATTGTTGCCTGGTGATATCAATTGACCACACTAAAGCATTCCACCAGCTTTCATTCCCAACAATAGATCTCAATTTAGCTGTATTGTCAACCCTCAAAGGTAGAGTCTCTAGCTTCTCAAATTTTCTGATTTTGACTTTTTTAGCGAGGCCAATCCAAACAATTACCATCGTAAATACTGATAAATTCCTTCAGGCCAACAAGTTTCAACTTCTTCAATTACGATAACACATTCGATTCTAATATTTGGTTTTCATCTTTAACAATGTATTCTACAATACTACAATCGTTGATTCTCAAATGTTGCAATAGAGAGTTGTTAAATTACCTCTTCTAAGAAAATCTTCTTCAATTTTATACATTCTTCCAATGTTATTGTTAAATTAACCAGACTGTCCGAGTGTATAGGTCCTTACAAATGCACTCCAATTTGAGCAGTTTGGTTATGTGTAGCTTCTCTAATAATGGAAAAACTATGATTGTTTTACCATTACCATCCACAATAGACCTCATTTCCTTGCACTTTTCAATTACACATACTTTGAGGCCTTTCATTCGTTTCGTGTCGATCGGACTAACACGAAAGCACTGGCCAAATTGAGCAACTTCAAAAATGCAATTGGGGCGTCTTCACCTGTAGAAAATCTTAAATATTGTTGGGCTGAATATTTTAAGTTGTTTGATCCACTATAACAACATGTATTAACCAACGAGACTTCTGAACGCTTGAAAGAACTTATTTGTCGATGACCTACTGTACTTCAAAGATATGTTGGTCACAATAAAACTATCGAAGAAATTCATTGCAGGGAAGTAAAAACCAAGAGTATTCAATTGTTTCAGGGTCGCAAACTCCTTTGATACGACATCCGCAATCTCTTTTGAGATTTGGTAATATTCTATTGTGAAGGAAATTATTATTATTCATTTTGTGCTCCTACCTCGATCATTCAGGGTCATTGATTATTTGTAATGTCATGATTACAGATTAAATAAATCATCGTTCAATGGCCTATACTATATTTTTCTTAAATAGATAACCTAAACCATCTTAAAACCTAGTTATAAATCTATACCATATATAATGCCAAAACCTACCACATAAATTTTACCAAATTGTTGCCTGATGCGATCAATTGACCACACTAAGGCATTCCACCAGCTTTCATTCCCAACAATAGATCTCAATTGAGCTGCATTTTCAACCCTCAGAGGTAGAATTTCTACCTTCTCACATTTTCTGATTTTGATTCTTTCTAGCGAGGGCCAATCAAAAGAATCACCCTTGTAAATGCTGATCAATTCCTTCGGGCCAACAAGTTCCAACTTCTTCAGTTGCGATAACACTTTAGATTCTAATATTTGGTTTTCATCTTTAACAATGAATTCTACAATAGTACAATCATCGATTCTCAAATGTTGCAATAGAGAGTTGTTGAAGCACCTCTTCTGCGGAAATCTTCTTCAATTTTGTACATTCTTCCAATGTTATTGTTAAATTAACAAGATTGTCCGAATGTACTAGCCCTTCCAAATACACTCCAATTTGAGCAGTTTTGTTATGTGTAGCTTTTCTAACAATGGAAAAACTGTTTATTTTACCATTACCATCCATAATAGACCTTATTTCCTTACACTTTTCAGTTACGTATACTATGAGGTCTTTAATTCATTTCGTGTTGATCGGACTAACATGATAGCATTGGTCTGATTGAGTATCTTCAGAAATGCAGTTCGGGCGTCTTTACCTGCAGAAAGTCTCAAATATTGTTGAGTTGAATAGTCTAAGTCGTTTGATCCATGATAACAACATGCATCATGGTAACAACGAGACTTTTGAATGCTCGAAATTTTTTTTGTTGATAACCTACTGCACTTCAAATATATGTTGGTCAAAATAAAACTATCGAAACAATCATTGTAGGGAAATAAAAACCGAGAGTATTCAAGTGTTTACAAGTGGCAACCTCCTTTGATACGACATTCACAATCTCTCTATTGAGAATTGGCGATATTCCATTATGAAGGAAATTATTATTCATCATTTTGTGCTCCTACCTAGATCATTAAAGGTAAATGATTATTTTGTAACGTCACGATTACAGATTAAATAAATCATTGTTCAATGGCCTATACTATATTTTTCTTAGATGGATAACCTAAACCACCTTAAAACCTAATTATAAATCTATACCATATATATTGCCAAAACCTACTTCATAAACTTTAACAAACTGTTGCCTGATGGCATCAATTGACCACACTAATGCATTCCACCGGCTTTTATTCCAACAATAGATCTCAATTTAGCTACAATGTCAACCCTCAAACGTAGAGTATTTAGCTTCTCACATTTTGAGATTTTGATTCTTTCTAGCGACGGACAATCCAAAGAATCAACCTCATAAATGTTGATCAATTCCTTCAGGCCAAGCAGTTCCAACTTCTTCAATTTCCATAACACATTAGATTCAAATATTTGGTTTTCATCTTTAATAATGAATTCAACATTAGTATAATTCTTGATTCTCTAATGTTGCAAAAGAGAGTTTTTGAATCACTTTATCTGAGAAAATCTTCTTCAATTTTGTACATTATTCCAACGATATTATTAAATTAACAAGACTGTCTGATTGTACTACGCCCTATTGAAGATAGATAACAACTTATCTTACTTTTGTAAAATTCAAATTTAAATTTGTTTGAAAGTGTCCAACAAAGACTGGACTCTTGTATATCCTTATAAATGAATGTAACGGCCAACTCAAAGGATTGATTGAAATTGAGCTATTAAAACTGTTCTAAACTTAACTTGGTATCAGAGCTTTGAGTGACTAACGTCCTTCAACCTATTTTCATATTTTTGTTTTCAAACAAGCAAACCATGGCTGATGTTCCATCATTTGCTAATGCATCCTCTTTGTCCTCAGTCATGGCTGGACTCTCTTCACCTATTGGAAATATACAATGTCATGTATCCATGAAATTGGATTGCAGCAACTATCTTCTGTGGAAATCTCAGTTTCTACCCATACTACGTGCTCATGATTTTGAAAGCTTTGTTAATGGTTCCATACCATGCCCTCCAACATTTACTCAAAATAAGGATGGCACGTTCACATCTGAATTCAATCCAGCCTTCTTAGCCTGGCAACGACAAGATCAACTTATCTTGAGTTGGCTTGTTTCTTCCTTGACAGACAGTCTCAGCACATGTTGGCCTCTCCACTGCTAAAGACACATGGACAGCCCTTGAGAAAATGTCATCCTCTCAATCATGTGCTCGTGTCATGCAGTTGAAACTCCATTCGCAATCTCTTAAGAAGGGAAGCTTATCCATGACGGATTATCTTGAACGAAAGCCAAGTCCCTTGCGGACTCCCTTGTGGCTTTTGCTCAGCCTGTTCCCGATACTGATTGGGTGGTCTTGGCCCCGAATACGAAGCTTTTGTCACTGCCATTACTACTAGGACCGAGACAACAGACATTGATGAGCTCTATGATCTTCTTCTCACTCAAGAAATGCGGTTTGAACCGACCTCTCTTAATGAGATTTCAGA
>JAUPMG010253537.1:0-21589 GCA_031762675.1 Pachysandra terminalis | reverse complement strand
ATATAATACGATATATATAGGTATCCGTGGGCTCTTGGGGTAGCTAATCCCTCACCCTTAAATCATCTTGGATTTATTATAAGTATAGTCCCTCATGGGACACCAAAGTCTTAACTCTCTTTTGGGTCTCCTCTTAGAGCCCAGGTATCCTCACATTTTCCCTCTCGTCATTCTTAAAGGATCTAGGGGTAATCTGTGGTCCAGGTCCTCACAAGAAGATATATGCATGCATGGCCATTAGATGCATGATATTAAGCAATCAAATAGATGAATGCATCACAATAATTCAACATTCCAGTCATGCTTCACTTTGTAACGATAATGAAAGGAAAGCATATAGAGTGAATCTCAGAATCATAACATGCTATGGAGTGCAAGTGTATCGTTCATCATTCAATATGCTTTAACGTATAACGGGCATGTAATGGTATCACATATCATTAGTCACATAACTCTAATGGAACAGGGTAATATATATACAGAAGTTCCCCTAAAATTCCCAAGTAAAAGCCCATCTTGGCGGGTCCAGTCGGTGGGTCATTGCACCCCCCGAATGGAGAAAATACTGTGATGTCGGTGAGTCCGTCGGCGGACCGACGCACTCATCGACGCCCATCGGCTAGTGCGGTCGGTCTCACCGACGACTTGCCGACCCCAAAAGTCCAAATGTCATTCCTCGTCCGTCCGACGGATCCCCTGAAGCCCTATCGGTGAGTTCGCCGGTGTCATCGACTACTCACCGACAACCATTTTCAAAATAGTCCTAGTCACTGTCGGTGGGTCCGTTGGCGGACCGATGCACTCGCCGACAGGGACCTATCTGCACCTCATTTGGTCGGCCGGTCCGTCGGTCTCACAGACAACTCACCCAACTACACTTCGTCGGTCTCACGCTCTGTGGGTGTGTTTTTCACCCACCGGCCTACGTCGGCGAGTCCGTCGGCGCACCGACGCACTCGCCGACAGCCGCGATTTCTGGGTTTTTAGCCCAGAATCGCACCTGTCGATTTCTCTTCAAAACCACCTAAGTTTCTTGTGTTTTCTTGGAAACTCAGGTCCGAAAATACCAATTCAAACCAAGGAATCATTTCACATATTAATCTCAAACAATCATATCCATCTAAATATGAAAAATCATAAAGAAACATAACTCAAACATACATTTCAGCAAATTTAACTTAGCACATGTATGTAATCCATTATCCTATAAATCTTATGTTCCACATACATCAATAAAGCATGAAGAACATCCATGATAAATGAAATCATTCATTAGTTCAATAGATTCAAGATAACACACACAAAATCCCAAGATAAAACACTATAAATGCATACAATGTACTTACCTGTTTTCCGACTATCTTCTAGCATGAAAATGACGAAGTTTTTAGCTCAAGCCTCCTCTTCTTCTTCTTCCTTCTTGAGTTTCTCCAACAATCTTCCAACACAAACATACGATAAGGAGGGTTAGGGTTTTTCCTTAAAACCTATTCTCTCACGGGGTTTAATCTTAACCCTCCATTAACCCCTTGGATGGGAGATTTAATCTCAACCATCCAAGCTCTTTAAAGAGAGGGGTTTAGGGTGCAAGGCAAAGAACACAACAATGGTTCTTAAGAGCTGACCACAATAATTATAGAAACGCCCTTAAGAAAACAGAAAATTATAGAAACACCACAAAATAGAAGAAATAGCAATCTGAGGGGCGTTCCATAAATTCTCCCAAACAAAATGGTCCATGTCAGTGTGTTGGTCGGCAAACCGACACCTACCAATCCAACGGATAAAATAGTTGCCAAGAGAGTTTCGGCAGCCTAACCGGCACACCGGTTCTGTTCGACAGTCTAAACAGAGAGTCAAGGTTCACCAGTAGGCTAACACCAGTACACCGATTTTCCATCGGCAATCTAAACAGGGGGTTACTTTAATCACACAGGGTCACATGGGGTCGTGGTAGACTAACCAGTACACCGGTAGGCTAACCGGTAGTCTGCTGGTTTGCCTAGAAACCTGCAAACTTCAATATTTAAGTTTGTACAGTCCATAATTTCCATCGGTTTCCAACTCGATAGTTCATGCAGAAAAGTCACTTCCAAATACATCAAAATCACATAAAACTTCTAAATATGATATTTCATGCTTTAGAAAAATAGAAATAAATAACACTCATGCTAAAACAATAGCTCAAAATTCACAATAGCTCATATATCTTTGTCTTTGAAAATAGGGAACCAAATCATGGATCATTATTCGAAAACAGAAATCAATCATGCTCAATGATGAAGAACATACAAAATAAGATACATACTTGTTTTTAAATTTGATGAAGGTTGATAGTGTAGAATTATGGTGCAACCTCCCACTATCCTTCTCTTCCTATTTTCTCCTTCTTCTCTTCTTCTCTGCAAATGGCTAGGTTAAATAGACTTCTCCTTCCTTAAGCTCTCTCTCTCTCTCTCTCTCTCTCTCTCTCTCAGTCTTCTATTCAACTCTCAAGCACAAAAATGGTGAATGCTCCAACGAATGGGAGGTTAGAGCTATAGGGAGCTAACTCCCTAACTTCTCTCACGTAATCCTATGTGCAAGGCCACGTTAGCTTGACTCGTTAAGATGCATGGTTGTGCGTTTGAAATTTGAGTCAAGATTATAAATTACTAAGTTTACCCTCAAATTTGTTTAATTACAATATGGCCCCCAGTCTATAAGTCAAGTTTGAATTACCCCCTTCTGTCTACTTTAATTCCATGAACCATATAAATACCAGCCAATTAAATTGTCAAATAAATACAATAAATAAGGAGGAAAATTCTCCTAATGGATTTAGGTCATTACAATAATGCTGGATAGCTAGGGTTAGGTCTTTAGCCTTCCTTTTCTTCTTCAAACTCTCATAAGAAAATCCTCCTTCTTGATTCTTACAACTTGGGGAGTGGGGAAGGTAGTTGTGGAAACTTTCCTTCCATTACCTCACTTCCATCCCCACTCCACGCATGTTCTTAAGACCAGATTTGAATTTCAAATTTCCTTACATTTATTCCCCATAAGTTCCTTAATTAATCATAAATCCCTAAATTGATATTTTCATTTGGAAAGCTGTCCTAATGTTCTAATTAATTTATTAATCCTCATATATAAATTCTAAAAAAAAGCCCAATAAATCTAATAAAATCATAATTATTATTTTTAATAATTAGAAATCAGAATTACTGGGTTTGGGTCATTTCAACCAACCTCCCTTAAAAGACTTTTGTCCTCGAAATTAGTATGGTGATAGTCCTCATCCCAGAACAATCACACAAACTAATGACTCCCACTCGGATACCTCCACTTAATAATACCTGATTCTAATTTCACTTGGAACACCCCCGGTCAATCCTAGGATAGCCTTAAGAACCTCATAACATTCCACTACAGTACTCAACACTGTTGAAGTCTGATACACAATTCGCATATCAGCAACATGTTTGATGCATTTACTATTACCGTTTGGTTGGAACACTAAATCAAACCATTCATATAAGCATAAAACACTCATTCATTTCACCACAGAATTAGAACACATTAACATTAACAGGCTAAATCAACTAAATTTGACTTCCTGGCCTCTACACATCCTCTTCTTCCTGCTCCTCTGTGCCAGCTGACTGCTGCTCTAGCATAGGTGATGGTACCGGTTGTGGTAGTTGAATAGCATCATCGGTCTTGCGACAGGATGTGGCTATCTCATGCAGGTAGTGCATGATCTTCTCTGTTGCCTTCTCTCACGCGAACCTATGCTCACGGACCTCTTTCCTGATCTCCGTAGTAGTCATCTCCAGAGACTCCAATCTGGTCTTAATGGAGTTATCCCTCCTCGCGTAGTATGGAACTGGAAGCCTAGATGCTTGTGCCAAGGTGGATGCTTTATGCCGGGGCGGTTGCTGAATATCCGGTTGTGGCTGTGGTGGGGCCTCCTACTGTGGTATGCTTGTTGTTCCCGTTTCCTTCTGGCTCTTTCTCTCCCTCTCCTAGTCTCTGCAACTTGTGAAGATATGATCCCTAAAGACATGATATTCGTGTTGGAGAATGAACGCCCCAGTTCCTCATCTCTCTCAAATGGAATAGTCACACCCCACTTTCGTGCTAGTGCGATCATCAGACAAGCGAAAGGCAACTGTGTCACGAACTAAACTAGGAAATCTCAATGGAGTCCACAAGTTTAAGTTGTAACTCACACCCCATATCCAGATGGTAGTGGATAAACAATACATAGCCAAAATCATTGAATTCGATAGGATATTATATAAGATAAAGTTATAGAAAAGTAATATTATTAAAATAATATCCATCACAAAACAATCATCAAGCATAAAACAGTGGAAAGATAATAATACTAGTTTCATGCTTCAAATCAATCCCTATGTTATATTGAAAATCAAATCTAGTAAGTACTAAATTACAGCAAAGAAACCCTATTACAAGTTCTACTAAAATCTCCAAATAAAACCCTAATAATGACTAATATCTTCATAGCATCCTTGTTCTCTACCTTGGTCCTCGTGTCCATCGTCTGTAGGTCCTGAAATATGTTATGCTAAAAATCGTAAACTACACTAGCTTAGTAATTAAACAAGTCTAACAATGTTTATGATTGAAGTAGGGACAATGCTACTCTTCAATGGTAATCCATATGAACAATAAATTAATGAGTGTGATATGTGATGTATGATGAATCAGCGATAAACATGTGATGAGTGATCAATGTACAATAAATAAGTGATAAGTGATCAATATTAAATAAATATGGGTGATAACAATATAGTTCATTCATATGACATCAATGATTTAAGTAAGTCAAATAGTCTCTAAATTTAAGGGTAGCTCATAAGGAGTTAAACAAAGTCATCTCAGCAAGGACAACAACTCATACGTTCAGATTAATGCAATTCACACACAATGATTCATAGGCATAACAAGTCAAAAAACACATGAACACAAACCCTATGGTTCAAGCATTATAGATATATCATGACATAACCACTAATGAATATGTGATGTGTAAGCCAATAATCATGTAATATGAATATTGATGCAATATGATGTAATATGCAATGCAATATGGTGGTTCAATTATTAATGCATGTTGTGCACCTAAGTATAATCACCACATATGATTGAGGACGAACAATTCTAATATGCAATGCAACTGTATAATACCCATTTCATGTTGGTTTCTCATATGATCTTAACCATACTACCCAAGGATGCTCACTCAAAAAACAGCCCCCAATACATGGTAGAAATAGTAGATTATTCTGTGCGCAACATAGTTTCTAGGGGTTTCGACCTAGAGGACACAAGCGCCTCACCATATTTTCGATCATAGGGACTAAGCCCAAGGCGTCATCTAGAACTTACTTTAAGAACCATACATTAGCCGATTTACTAACAGAGTTTCACTCACATGATTCAGATATTGGGTTTTCACTAACCCTCACCTATCATTCTTTCACATGTCTCTTGGAATCATCACATAGAACATATCTCTCACCATGGGACTAAACAAATTAATTGGTCTATTGGGATGTACGGTCCCTCAACACATGCAAATAGGTCATTTGGTACTTCCTCACCTATTATGATTTCCAGATCATAATACTCTTGTTATAATCATAATCTCCAGCAATATGAAGTTATGATGGTCAAGTCAAAACATTACACCAATACAAGGTCATTATGCAATAATATAGGCATATGTTGTGAATGTGAGAATGTGCGCATTAACTAAGCAATCAAAGTATGTGTACAATGTGTAATATGATCGAACTAATATGATAGCAATGAGTATATTAGCAGTAAGAAGTCAAGTCAAAATATCATTAGTTTATCAGACATAGCAATTGGGTCCACATATGAAATATGAGTTCAAATATATCAATAGTTCATCAAACATAGCAATTGGGTCCATAATGCAATATGAGTTTAAATATATCAACAATTTACGAAACATAGCAATTGGGTCCATAAAGGAGTAAGCATATGAATATGCTCATTTAACTAATCAAATCATGTGTACAATGTGCAATAAGCCTAATTATCATGTTAGCATTGAATAAGCGTGTAATATGAAATAAAGTCAAAATATCGATCATTAGTTCATTGAACATATGTGTACAATGTGTAATATGATTTAATTAACATAATAGTAATGATTATACAATACGAAATCATGTCAAATTATCCCATGTTCATCAAATATAGCAATTAGACCCATAGAGAAGTCAGTATATGTAATATGAGATCATGTCAAAAAATCAACAGTTCATCAAATATAGCAAATAGGTCCATAAAAAAGTAAGTACATGAAATAATCATATTTGAGCAAAACTAACATCATAATCAGTCTAATTTGGTCAAAATAAGCAAGTGTGTAAAATTATATAGCAATCGGACAAGTTTTACATTTTGCGATATACCTAGGGTCTACCTAAGGTTTGCCAAGCTGTCTCATAAGGTGGTTCAGTAGGGCTTCAGTATGCTGAACAGAATTTTGGTGGCTTTTCTAGTAGGATTAATGTTTTGTCGGTGTCGCTCGGCATGCTTATCGGCATGCCGAGTTGGGCTCGTTAGGCATGAACAATGTTGATGTCTCGTCGATAATTTGGTCATATCTTTGTGTATACTCATTGGAATTGACTCAAATTCTTTTTTCTATGCTCCTAACGAGCATTAGAATCCAAAGACTATAAATGTGAAGGCATTTGGAGTTCAGTAGACACTTCGATATGCCGAGGAGGCTGCAAAAGTTTTCTGGAAGTGTTCAGTGAACTGTTCGGCATGCCGAGGAGGCTGCCGAACCTCTGGGTTTTCACAAAATCTCAGAATTTCTTATTCTTCAACTCTAATAAAAAAACCTCATTAAGTAACCTTGGTTAATATTGAATTCCAAACAAAACCCAATAATTAGATAGTATAAAATAGCACTTTAAAACAACCTTACCATCTCCTATCACTAAACTTGGAAAACAAGTAAAACCTTTGAAATACTTCATACTCCAAATGCTGTACTTGAATACTCACCTTGGTTTTAAGGTTGGTGTAGGGAATTACACTTCTTTCTCATCTTCTTCTTCTTCTCCAAGCAATGAATCCACCTCTTATGGTCTTGTGTTTATTTAGACACTTAGGACTTCTAAGATTAGAAACTAGGGAGCTCTTAATCTCTACCCTTAGATTAATTAGTTTGAATTTCAACCCTTAGATTAATTCTCCAGCCCATGTGGGTTTCTAATATTGGTTTCCTTCTAATTCTATTTTTAGAAGCTTAACTTTAGTTTAAATAGCTTTAATTTCTAGAAGCTTTTCTTCTAATTCTATTTTCCAGCCCATGTGGGTTTCTAATTATAAGTTTTTTATCTCTGCCATTGATTGAGAAATGAAGGCTCCTACAAGATCCTAGTCATTGGTTTATTTAATGAGATTCCTACAAGATCCTAGCCACATGTCATAACTTTAGAAGTTATGATTATGTGTGATGTACCTAGTTTCCTATTTGTACAACCCACCAATGACAATCGGTCAAAAGTCAAACATGACAACTAATTGCTAAAATTTTGAATTAACCACTAATCTTTTATTATTTACATATTAACCCTATTATTTTTGGTTGAGTTATTACAAACTGATTCTTCTTCTTTGGGCTCGTGATGTTGCAGATGATGTGCTACATAGTCAAACTCGGCAAGCAAGGCCGCTGCCCTAGTTCTAACTAATTTAAGGTATGAATCATATGTGAAGCTAGGTCAGTAGTATTCCCAGATCTTGGGTAAACATTATTGACGAAGATATTGTGAAGTATGGGATATTTTGATAACATGGCGGTAGCAGGAAGTGCGTTGCCATCTCTCCATGGCACTAGATCTCCATATAGTCTGCGGTTCACCTCATCTCTCTCAGACATCTCTTAGACAGGTAAATCATTGAAGGGTTCATGGTCAGACCCATGATCTCTGCTACCAATGGCACTGTAAAAGTGTGTGGCTTCTCCCGAATCTTAAATTTAATAAACATACCCCTCTCATTGCCCGACTCCATGGATATGTACATGTATTGGTTGATGGCAGAGTATACAGACCTACCCCAGTATATTATAGGAAGCCATTGTGCCCTGGCGAGGATGTAAACCACCCCATAGGATCTCATGTGCTCTACGTTCACGGTTCTCTCAATAATGATGGGACGATTATAGAATGTGTGGGTGATTACCTTTACAACCTCCTGTCACGCCCCAAATCCAAGATATAGGATCTCGATGATTCCAAGGAACTGACTTTCGGATTCACCACGTGGATACGGATAACCAACACATAATCAACCCTTACCTGGTTGAATCAGAGTCTCAACAAAATGTATATATCAACAGCGGAAGTTTCTCAAATTTAAAACCAACTATAGCCCAATTAAATGTATATTGAGCTAACAACCCACAATTAAAGTGATCAAAAGTCTAAAAGATTTCTATTACAAATTTTACCCGCATGGGGTCAAACCAAATAAAATAAAACTGAAACAAAGCACAATATCATAGTCTCTGAATCAAAAGCATTCTAATCTCAAGAGCATCTCCTCTTTAGCTAGCCAGGTCAGACGAACGGATTACCTGTAGAGATAACGGTCAGCCAAAGCCTAGTAGAGAAACCAACAAAATTACAGTAATTACTTTTATGCATACATAACAACACGGTTCATTGCATGCATTTCATTCACCACAGAATATCACAGTCATATGTGTAGCATGTTATCATCACACTAAACTCATATAATAAATAGATGTACCACTCTTAACATAACAATGAAACCATACAAACAATAATGTCATATCAAGTTATCAGTTCACATGGTCCCACCATGATAAATCATAGGGTACACATGATCCCATCATGCATTCAACCCAACCCTCCTAGTTCCACTATGAATCCAAATATATCCTACATGATCCCATCATGCACATCACATTAACCACATAGTCCCACTATGCCTAACCAATACACCCATCCATATGGTCCCACCATGTAATACAAGCAAACACATAGTCCCACTATGTACACAAACAAGCATCCACATGGTCCCACCATGTAATACAACAATAAGTAGTATATAACAAACACATAGTCCCACTCTGTTCACAAACAACAATCACATGGTCCCACCATGCTAAACATTGTATAGTCCCACTATACAATACAACCACATACACATGGTCCCACCATGTAACACAACATACAAGTATCATGACAATCACATAGTCACACTATGTTCACAAACAACTACATGGTCCCACCATGTTACGGTTAACATTCCTTTAGGGACTTTCTCCCACGGAGGAAGCACACCCGTAACCAGTACCAATATCCACAAGGTCCCACCATGCTACAACCAATACGACCCAATCACAAGCACAAACAAGTCTAGCAAGTTACAAAGGAAATGCACTACAATCACTTCAATCAAACATGTACAATGATCAATGCAATGTGGTATGATGCAATGCGAGGGTAATTAGGCCTAGCCAAATCACATGCTCATTCACAACCAATTCATTCTTTAAGGTACTTGCACCCATGGTAGAATGCACCATTCCATTCTTTAAGGGACTTTCACCTCACAAAAGAATGCACCGGTACCTTGTTCTTCAAGGGACTTTCACCTCACAGAAGAACACACCAGTAGACATTTTTTCTTTAATGGACTTTCACCTCACAGAAGAACACACCAGTACACAACCCATTCCTTAAAGGACTTGCACCCACGACAGAATGTCCCCGGTCTAATTCTTTAAGGGACTTTCACTGCATAGTAGAGTATACCAGTAGACCTTTGTTCTTTCAGGGACTTTCACCTCACGACAGAACACACCAGTAGACAGAACCTATTCAATCCCATTAACTATCAGTGGATGCTCCCAGCACCACTCTTAACCATATAATGGATGCTCCCAGCATCACAAACCAGACGGCATCGCTCACAACATACAATGGATGCTCCCAGCGCCACTCACAACCATAATTCAAACATCACAATCAATCATATACAAACCATACACTATACAAATCATCTTTAGAACCAAGCTGTAACGCCCCTCAAATTTGTTATCTTTTATATTTGGGGCGTTTCTGTTATTTCTGTGTTCTTGTGGGCATTTTGGCAATAAATGGCCAGCTCTTGAGGACACATTTTTTGTAATCTTTTCCCTACACCTTAACCCCTCTCTTTAAAGAGCTTGGATGGTTAAGATTCACTCTCCCATCCAAGGGGTTAATGAAAGATAGGATTAACCTTCCCTTAGAGAATAGGGTATAGGTCCTAACCCTTGCTCTCTTTTGTTGTTTGTTTTTTTGCTTTGTGGAGAAGAACTTGGAAGCTCTCCAAGGAAGAAGGTAATACGAGGAAAGTTAAACAAGGAGCTCAAGCCTCACCAAAATTTTCGTGCATCAAGGCTTGCTAGAGTGAGGTAAATGCATTGTGGGCATCTTTTGTGTATTTACCTTATGGTTTCTGAGATTTATGAACATTTGACTCTTCGGAATGACTTGAATGTTCGTGTGAATGCTTAGATGAGTTTCCCTGATATCATGTATGAGTTATCATTGAATGTACATTAAATTCCATGTTTTAGGTTAATATGGCTAAAATGAGATGATTGAATGATATATTGAATGATTCTTGGATTGAATGCTTCATTATGGTTCGATTCATTTAGTTGAATGATTATTGATGATTATTCATCATTTTCGGACCTACATTTCCCAGAAAACTTGAGTTAGGGTGGAAGATTTGAGTAGAAATGACAGTGTGCGAATTTTGAGCGAAAAACCCAGAAATCGTGGCTGTCGGCGAGTCAGTCGGTCCACCAACGAACTTGCCAACGCATGTCGGAGTGATACTCACATACCGAGGACACCGACCGAGGAGACTTACATAAGATGCCTTGTCAGTGAGTCGTCTGTGGAACCGACGGACTCGCCGACGATAAGAGGTGCAAAGTGGCCCTGTCGATGAGTGTGTCGGCCCACCGATGGATTTGCCGACAGGGAGTGTGATGTATTGTTGGTTGCGGTCAGTGAGTGGTAGGTGGCACCGACAACACTCACTGACGGTTTTCGGTGGATCTGTCGATGGTACCGACGGGACCCGTCAACAAAGATTGAATTCATGATCTTGGGGGTTGGCGAATGTTGTTGGTGTGTCCGTGGGTATGTCGGTCCGCCAACGGACTCACCGACAAAGTAATTTTGGACCCTGCCGGTGGGTACGTCGGCCCACCGATGGTACCCGTCAAAGTGGAACTTGATTGAATTTTGGGAGGGGATTCTTGTATGGATATCACCATGTCCTACATATGATTGTACGACTCTACATTATGCTTTCACCTCATATTATTGAATGATTGTGAGCCGTATGTTATATTCTTTCATTTCATACTTATTACATGGTTGAAACATGTTTAGAAATGTTAAATGAATGTGATGCATATTGTAGTTGTTTGCTAAACTTCATGCATCTAAAGTTCATGCATGCATGTATAGTCCTTGTGAGAACTTAGACCATAGATTACCCATTAGTTCCTTTGAGAAGGACAAATGGGCAAATGTGAGGATACTTGGGCTCTAAGAATGAGACCCAAATAAGAGATAAAACTCTGGTGTCCCATAGGGGACTATATATGTTATAAATCCAAGATGATTTAAGGGTAAGGGATTAGCTACCCCAAGAGCCTACAGATTCCTATATATATATCGTATATATATACAGAGGGTAAATTTGATTCGTAGTTGTGAGTGGGTATTGTGCCACGAAGGGAGGATCACGAAGATGTTGCCCTTGGACTATCCTGTTGAGATGGTGTGTCCCTGATAAAACTAAAAGCGGGGCATGAATTCCCGAGGGTTGAAAGTCCCTTAAAACTGTGTTGTACACATAGAATCTGGGAGGTATCTTTAGCTAGAAAGGGGGCCGTGTATCCGTGGGTGGATACACGGTGTTACAGTATGGATCTAGCGTAGGCATATGTAACAACCTGAATAAAACATAATTTGGAAACTTAAGGGTAAAATAGTAATTTGCAAAATTTTAACTTAATTTCAGTAATTAATTAGGATTAAGAACACTTAAAATTATTAATTTCAAAAGACAGTATATATTTCCTTAAATCATTAAAAACGGATTAGGTCAGCCAGAATTAAATTCAGAAACAAAATAGGTTAGATAACCTAATTTAATAATTAAATTAGAAATATAATGCATGCGATCGAGCACACCTGCCTGCGATCGAGCGCACCTCCATGCGATCGAGTGCAGTAACATTAATTCTTACAGAATTAATTAGGCGAATAAAGTATTGTCTAATCGAATTCTCTGCAATGTTTATTAATCTTTTATTTAAGCATGTCTATGTTTTAAAAACTTGTGATGTTTCATTTCTTTGTTTTGATCATCGATCGGATTGGGGCAGACCATGTGATCTTGTTTCTGATGATTTGTTTGTCCTAGTGTTTGATATGATAGTTTGTCCTTTGTGTTTGAGTTAATGGCAACGTTGTAAATTAAGTTGATGGATATAGGTGTATGGCTAGGATTGTAGTTGTTAAGAATGAATGGTTAAGAATTAAAGTGATGGGGTGGTTGTGATTGTATGGTGAGGATTAAAGTGGTTGTTTTGAAAGGCTAGGATTGTGCCACATGGCATGGCTTGTTGGAGAAGAAATGAGAAAGAATCTCATGTGTATTTCATTTGGGTTTTAATTTACACTTGAATTTCATTTCACTTAGGTTTAGCTTTCATTTAAGTTCATTTCATTTAGGCTTAGTTCATTCAGGTTCATTTCATGTGATTTAGTTTCATTTAGGTTCATTTCATTTGAGTTTAGATCCATTTGGTCTCATTTCATTTGGATTTAGTTCTTTGGCTTGAGATTGGGGAAAACACGAGAGAAATGCCCAATGGGATGGAGCTTTGGAGGAAGAAGAGAAGGCTAATTGGAATGGAAAGGATGGATTCTTGCATGCTTGGATTAAATTAAGTACTAAATTCATGAATTTAGTTAGGTTAAATCTTAGTTTTCTAAACGTTTCTATATTCTTCAAGTTATTGCAATGTGTTTGATAATCAATGATAGAATTAATGCTAGATTTTCAATTTATAAGGAATTCACGAGTCTAATTAGGTTAATTTAGTTGTTCTTTACATTTTTGTATATTTCATGCTTAGTTTTAGAGAAGTGTTTGGTGGATGATTTAAATGCTAACTTATGGGTTGTTGTTGTGTTTTTCGACTTGCAATTGACACATGTTAACCTATATGCGTTTGGGAATTGAGAAAACCTAGTTTAGAAGAAAAACCCTTTGATTTTGGGTTGTTTTGGGCCATAGGTGGGACCCTTAGGCGATCCTAAATCGTCGCTGAACACGTTCTGGGCTGTAGGCAGACCCTTAGGCCCACCTAAATTGTCGCTGAACAAGTCACCTGACATGAACACCCTACCGAGATGGCCGTCGTGTATGAATACCCCACCGAATAGGTTTAGGTGCGCCGAAGGGTGCGCCGAGTTAGCTTAGGTGCACCGAAGTGGTAGCCGACACTTAGTTCCCTGGTTTTGTCGCCGAGACCTAGTCGGTCCGCCGAGCTGGTCGCCGAGGCAGGCTTCGGTGCGCCAGATACCTCGCTGAAGAGTCCACCAAACCTGATAGACTGGATTGTTATTGATATTTATAAATAGATACACACTAACATGAATAGTATTCAAATTTCATAACATGTTCACCTTAGTAGTATTTGTTTTGGAACTTGCACATTATAACTTGAGTTAGGGAGATATTATAATAACTTGGAACATGTGGAACATGCCTCGTAGAAATTACAATGCACTTGGCAGGTAACTTAGAATCCTCCCAATTCTTTCATGTATGACACCACATGAGTTCAGATGCTGCCATTGTATGTGTGCTTACTCATGGACCCGTTGTCACGAGAGGATGAGATGTTGAGATATGGATATAAGACCTGGTATGGTCATTACACTTGCGGTTAATGGCACATTTGACACTTTCATCGTGAACACTTAGTTAACCCACACACTTGTTTTCAGTGTACCACTTTGTGTTGCCTGAATGATGTACTGTGCTATATGTGATTATTGTTTGAATGGATTGTTATATTCTGTGTGAGAATATGTTTGATGCTCTGAATTGTGTGATTCTGTGTGAGATTGTGTTTGATGCTGTGAATTGTGTGTTTATACCCTGTACACTATTATGTGACTGTTTAGGTAGTGTGCACCTCTCCACTTGCACAACATTGAACTTGAGACCATTGTATGATCAAGAGTGTAATCCTGTATTCCAAGACCTCGAGGTTGGATCTTGTGACTGGACATGAGTGTGATGTGAATAACACAAATAGGAAGGGAACGACAGGATTTAGTTGAGGGTATAGCTAACCCAATAGACTTTCTCTTTGCCCAAGGGCTCTGGGCCATGAACAAAGAAAAGATAAAGGACCTCTGTAGTTTAGTCAGACAATCACGTTTTCCTGAGGGCTACCACAGGTGGCTGCAAGTCTCGGTCTACGGACAACTGATCAAAAATAAGTGGGGGGAATGTGCCTCCTAGGTTGAAAACCCTTCAAACTGCGCTATACACGTAGAATAATCCTATTTCCTTTACATCTACTAAGGCGGGGGATGATTTCAGGTCGCTGGAACATCCAGGGGCGATTTCTGATTGTTGGGACACCCCGGATTTAGAGACTAGATCAGGAGGAAATAGGTTATACTGACACTCAGACCGAGTTGCATTTACATTGCATTTGCTGATGCATTTCATACTAGACTACTTATTAGATCACCGTGATGATGACTGTAATAAGGTGCACAACATGCATTAATAACTAATTTACCCCAAGCATCTTGCATTATTAATCTTTCTTTATTTCTTGAACTTGGAATACTGTAAATGTTTAGACTCTAGGATTATACCTTATATATTCCTGAATTTATGTACTTATTGGCTCATGGAGCTCATGCTTTTATCAACCCACATTTCAGGCTTGTTAGTCGTAGTGGCTGCAGAAGAGTTTGAGGTCTAGTCAGACCTTTCAGTTCGTAGGGCTTGGTCAATGAGACACCGAGTTGGGTATGGCACTCTGATAAAATTTTATCTTTAGTCTAGAGTTACAAATTCTTTTATTAGAATGTTTCAGATCCAGATGATGTAATATTAGTTACTTCTATCTTACTAGAATATTATTAGAACTTCCGCATATAACCATGTTAATCCACCTCCATAGCAACTATATGGGGTCAAGGTTGCAACTTAACCCAAAATTTTTAAATTTTTGGGTTAGTTCGTGACAAAGATTGTATCAGTGCTAAGTTATTCTAGTACTTAAGTAACTAGGTTTGGATGTTCATAGGACTTCAGGTTAGGATCTTGTAGGTTGACCTTAAGTTTAAGACTTATAGGGGTTAAGGGAAGCAGATATCTATAGGATGTGAGTTTGTTAGGAGCGATGTGTGTTGTTTGTGCGTCCTAACTAGCAACTCCGGATGGATAATTTGGGACAGGAAGTACAACTGTTTCTGAGAGTCATAAGGTAGAAGCTACTAGGATGAAGTCTTTGTTAAGCACCGGATTGTCACGCTATTAAAGGATGTGATGATCTATGGCTTATGTTTGCTGATTGAAATTATTTAAAGTACTTAGAACTCTAATACTAATAAAATTTCAAATTTCATGGTCAAATGTAGTTGCAAATGCATTAGACTGAGAAATTTGAGAATTTGGTAGGAATTAGATTATAAATAAATAAAGAGGATAATAATATGAAATTAATTAATCACTTCATTTTATTATGTATATTACACTTTATATAATCACACCAAGTTGCTAATAGAATCAAAATCTGGAGAAGTCACTAATCGTGCTAGATCCGGACCGAGAACCATAGTCTGATGAATCTCTGTGTTCGTCTAATCAATCTTTAAATATTTGCTTGGATGGTTTGAGGTGATATATGATTTCGTGTGTTTCCATTAATAGGGTGACTTTAGATCTTTATCTTTGCTCTTCTTGGTGATCTCTTCTCACCGAGGGCACACCTTTAGATAATATATTTACTTTTAGTTATAGGATTTCCTTCTCGCAGTGTATTGACTTTATTTTTCCTGCTGAGCATACGTGTGTTTATTGAGTAGCCTGTACTGGCCCCTCTCTTCCATTATACTAAAACAACATGTTTCCTCTATGATTTTAAACACATAAAATTGAATTCAAATTTTAATTTTCGAGAAACTTTCAGTTTCTCAAGAACCTCTCTGGCTGTGGCAAGGTTAGTAATATCATTCCTTCCTTAGCCCTCATGCCTCCACCTTCTTCATCTCCTGAGAAACTCCGTTAGATAACGCTGAACAATTAGATTAGAAACCAAGCTTAAATAGATCACTTAGTTTAGTTTTGGGGCTCGTATATAGTGGAAGACTGTACTAGAGATCAAACCGGTCAACTCGTGGATGGAACTCAATTAAATTTTCCACCTGGAGTACTTTTCCAAGATAATTAGAATAAGAGAAGCAAGCATTCAGATTCGAGAGCGGACTATGGCAGAGTATCAGAAGCAGATTGGCCGTATGAGGGTTCCCCAAGTATCATGAAGTGGTTGACTGCGCCACAAGGTAGGAAGGATATTCGAGAGTTTCATGAAGTTCAAGATCAGAAGAAGGAATGAAATTCAAGAAATCACCAAGCTGAAATACAGAAAGGATGAAAACACAAGAACCAAAGAACATTCAAGATTGCAGTAGCAAAAGTCACAGGTATTTCAACTGCAGAAAGGTAGGACATCAACGAGAAGAGTGTTGGACACTAAAGTGACCACGACAGACTTCATTATAAGGGCAGCAACAGAATGTATTCAAACTTCATTTGCCAACAGAATCAGAAGCCAGCATAGCAACGTCAAACAGATGAGGTGACTGATGGTTCAACCTGAACTGGGCAAGAGTATCGCTTTCCAGAATATTCATGGTAAGCATCCAAATATTTCCGCTTAGGAAGGGAAATTTCAAGGACGAAATTCTTTTAAGGAAGGTAGGCTGTAACAACCTGAATAACATATAAAACATTAATTTGGAAACATAAGGGTGAAATAGTAATTTGGGAAATTTTAACTTAATTTCACTAATTAATTAGGATTAAGAACACTTAAAATTATTAATTTCATAAGACACTATAGATTTCATTAAATCATTAAAAACTGATTAGGTTAGCCAGAATTAAATTCAGAAACAAATTAGGTCGGATAACCCAATTTAATAATTAAATACAAAAAATAATGCATGCGATCGAGCGCACCTGCCTGTGATCGAGCGTATTGCGATCGAGCGTAGTAACATTAATTCATACAGAATTAATTAGGCGAATAAAGTATTGTCTAATCGAATTCTCTGTAATGTTTATTAATCTTTTATTTAAGCATGTCTATGTTTTAAAAACTTGTGATATTTCATTTCTTTGTGTTGATCGCCGATTGGATTGGAGCCGCCCATGCGATCGTGTTTGTGATAATTGTTTGGTCCTAGTGTTTGATATGATAGTGTGTCCTTTGTGTTTGAGCTAATGGAAAAATTGTTAATTGAGTTGATGGATATTGGTGTTGGCTAGGTTTGTAGTTGTTAAGAATGAATGATTTAGATTAAAAGTGATTGGGGTGGTTGTGATTGTATGGTTAGGATTAAAGTGGTTGTTTTGAAACGCTTGGATTGTGCCACATGGCATGGCCTGTTGGAGAAGAAATGAGAAAGAATCTCATGTGCATTAAATTTGGGTTTTAGTTTACATTTGAATTTCATTTAATTTTGGTTTAGCATTCATTTAAGTTCATTTCATTTAGGTTTAGTTTCATTCAGGTTCATTTCATGTGATTTAGTTTCATTTAGGTTCATTTCATTTGAGTTTAGATCCATTTGGGCTCATTTCCTTTGGATTTAGTTCTTTGGCTTGAGATTGGGGAAAACATGAGAGAAATGCCTAATGGGTTGGAGCTTTGGAGGAAGAAGAGAAGGCTAATTGGAATGGAAAGGATGGATTCTTGCATGCTTGGATTTTGTTATGTACTAAATTCATGAATTTAGTTAGGTTAAATCTTAGTTTTCTAAACTTTTATATATTCTTCAAGTTATTGCAATATGTTTGGCAAGCAATGATAGAATTAATGCTAGATTTTCAGTTGAAAAGGTATTCATGAGTCTAATTAAGTTAATTTAGTTGTTCTTTACATTAATGTATATTTCATGCTTAGGTTTTAGAGAAGTGTTTAGTGGATGATTTAAATGCTAATTTATGGGTTGTTGTAGTGTTTTTCCACTTGAAATTGACATATGTTAACCTATATGTGTTTGGGAATTGAGAAAACTTAGTTTAGAAGAAAAACCCTTTGATTTTGGGATGTTCTAGGCCTTAGGCAGACTCTTAGGCGAGCCTAAATCGTCGCCGAACTCATTCTGGGCTGTAGACAGACCCTTAGGTGAGCCTAAATCATCGCCGAACACATTCTGGGCTATAGGGGGACCCTTAGGCCAGCATAAATGGTCGCCGAACAAGTCACCTAACATGAACACCCCGCCGAGATGGCTGTCGAGTATGAATACCCCGCCGAATAGGTTTAGGTGCGCCGAGTTAGCTTAGGTGCGCCGAAATGGTAGTCGAAACTTGGCTCCCAGGTTTTGTCGTTGAGACACAGTCAGTCTTCCGAGCTGGTCACCGAGGCAGGCTTCGGTGCGCCGAAGACTCCACCAAACCTGACAGATTGGATTGTTATTGATATTTATAAATTGATACACACTTACATGGATAGTATTCAAATTTCATAACATGTACACCTTAGTAGTATTTGTTTGGGAACTTTCACATTATAACTTGAGTTAGGGAGATATTATGATAACATGGAACATGTGGAACATGCACCGTAGAAATTAAATTGCACTTGGCACGTAGCTTAGAATTCTCCCAATTCTTTAAAGTATGGCACCACTTGAGTTTAGATGCTGCCATTGTATGTGTGCTTCCTCATGGACCCGTTATGATGGGAGGATGAGATGTTAAGATATGATGTAAGACCTGTTATGGTCATTACACTTGCGGTTATTGGCACATCTGACACTTTCATCGTGAACATTTAGTTAACCCCACACACTTGTTTTCAGTGTACCACTTTGTGTTGCTTGAATGATGTATTGTGCTCTATGTGATTATTGTTTGAATGGTTTGTTATATTTTGTGTGAGATTATGTTTGATGCTCTGAATTGTGTGATTCTATGTGAGAATGTGTTTGATGCTGTGAATTGAGTATTTACACCCTGTACACTACTATGTGACTGTTTAGGTAGCGTGTACCTCTCCACTTGCACAACATTGAACTCGAGACCATTGTATTATCAAGGGTGTGATCCTGTATTCCAAGACCTCAAGGTTGGGTCTTGTGATTGGACATGAGTGTGATGTGAATACCACATCTAGGGAAAGAATGTCTAGATTTAGTTGAGGGTATAGCTAACCCAATAGACTATCTCTTTGCCCGAGGGCTCTGGGCCATGAACAAAGAAATGATAAAGGACTTCTGTAGTTTCGTCTGATAATCATTTTTCCTGAGGGATACCACATGTTGCTACAAGTTTCGGTCTACGGACCACTGATAAAAAATAAGTGGGGGGATTGTGCCTCCTAGGTTGAAAACCCTTAAAACTGCGTTGTACACATAGAATAGTCCTATATCCTCTACATCCGCTAAGGCGTGGGATAATTTCAGGTCGCTAGAACATCCTTGGGCGAATTCAGGTTGCTGGGACACCCCGAATTTAGAGACTGATCAGGAGGAAACAGGTTATACTGACACTCAGACAGACTTGCATTTACATTGCATTTGCTAATGCATTTGCATTTCATACTAGATTACTTATTAGATCACCATGGTGATGACTGTAATTCGGTACACAGCGTGCATTAATAATTAATTTACCATAGGCATCTTGCATTATTAAGCTTTCATTATTTCTTAAACTTGGAATATTGTAAATGTTTAGACTCCAGGATTATACCTTATATATTCCTGAATTTATGTACTTATTGGCTCGTGGAGCTAATGCTTTTTAGCAACCAACATTTCAGGCTCGTTAGTCGTGTCGGCTACAGAGGATTTTGAGGTCTAGGCAGACCTTTCAGTTCGTAGAGCTTGGTCGATGAGAGATCGAGTTGGGTATAGCACTCTGAAAACATGTTATCTTTAGTCTAGAGTTAGAAATCCTTTTATTAGAATTTTTCAGATTCAGATGATGTAATATTAGTTACTTATATCTTACTAGAACATTATTAGAACTTCCGCTTATGTTTGACCATGTCAATCAACCTCCATAGCTATATGGGCAGAAGGTCGCAACATGACCCGAAAATTTTCAATTTTTGGGTTGGTTCGTGAAAAAGATGGTATCAGAGCTAAGTTGTTCTAAGACTTAAGTAACTAGGTTAGGATGTTCATAGGACTTCAGGTTAGGATCTTGTAGGTTGACCTTATGTTTAAGACTTATAGCGGTCAAGGGAAGTTGATATCTATAGGATGTGGGTTTGTGATGAGCGATGTGTGTTGTTTGTGCATCCTAACTAGCAACTCCGAATGGATAATTGGGGACAGGAAGCACAATTTTTTCTGAGAGTCCTAAGGTAGAAGCTACTAGGATGAAGTCGCTAATTTAAATTATTTAAAGTACTTAGAACTCTAATACTAACAAAATTTCAAATTTCAAGGTCAAATGTAGTTGCAAATGCATTAGACTGAGAAATTTGAGAATTTGGTAGGAATTAGATTATAAATAATTAAAGAGGATAATAATATAAAATTAATTAATCACTGCATTTTATTATTTATATAACATTTTATATAATCACACCAAGTTGCTAATAGGATCAAAGTTTGGAGAAGTCACTAATCGTGCCAGATCCGGACCGGGACCCAGCATCTGATGAATCTCTGTGTTCGTTTAATCAATCTTTAAATCTTTGCTTCGATGGTTTGAGGTGATATATGATTCCGTGTATTTCCATTTATAGGGTGACTTTAGATCTTTATCTTTGCTCTTCTTGGTGATCTCCTCTCGTCGAGGGCACACCTTAAGATAGTATAGTTACTTTTAGTTATAGGATTTCCTTCTCGCAGTGTATTGACTTTATTTTTCCTGCTGAGCATATGTGTGTGTATTGGGTAGCCTGTACTGGCCCCTCGCTTCCATTATAATGAAACAACATGTTTCCTTTATGATGTTAAATAGAAAATTGAATTCAAATTTTAATTTTAGAGAAAATTTCGGTTTCTCCAGAACCTCTCTGGCTATGGCAAGGTTAGTAATATCATTCCTTCCGTAGCCATCATGCCCTCACCTTCTTCATCTCCTGAGAAATTCCCTTAGATAGCACTGAACAATTAGATTAGAAACTGTAATATCCCGAATTCTGATTATTGAATTAATTACGCTTAGTGGCATAATTAATTTAGATAATTGAGATAAT
>JAUPMG010253526.1:0-19682 GCA_031762675.1 Pachysandra terminalis | reverse complement strand
TTCATAATTGGTTGTTTATATGTAGCAGTTGGTAGCCAAAATGGTGCCTCTGACCTTTGATACACATAAGTCTCAGCTTTGAGAAAACAAACATGGTACATAGGATCAACCTTATAATCCTTGGCATAGATATCATAAAGGCGATGAATGTGAAAATGGAAAAAAAATAAAGTGTGCCTGTTGATGTAACACATAAAGTGTGCCTGTTATTTTATTTGCTCCCACAAATTCTGATCTTTCATATGATCTAACTTTATCTCATGGTTTACTTGTCATAATGAATGATTATGAAGTTGTTTACTCATATTGGCATGGCATTGATCGGTACAAAGTAATAGTAGTAGTTTCTTCTCGGAAAGAAATGGATGTTCAAACACTGAACTAATTTTGTATGGTTGACATGGTTTATTTATTTTTTATTTTTTCTTTATTTTTTCAAACAGGTTATGCTGGACCACATGACACCCTTGGTGGATGAGAGTTGGCGAGTAAAGTTTGAGAGAGTGAGAGAAGATGGCTTCTCTCGGCTACGGGGCTTTTGGGTGCTGCGTGAGATTGTTGTCCCAATTATGATGAAGTTGCTAACAGCTCTTTGTGTTCCGTATGTGTTCGCCAGAGCGGTGTTCCCGGTGCTTGGATATCCACTAGTTGTCAACTCGGCTGTCTATCGGTTTGCCTGGTTGGGCTGCCTCAGCTTTAGCTTACTGTGGTTTTGTGCTAGGAGATTCCATGTCTGGTTCACTAACCTTCACAACGCCATACGGGATGACCGCTATTTGATCGGTCGGAGGCTGCACAACTTTGGAGAAAACACGGAGGAAAAAAGAAATGAGGCCAAGATTGCCTCAGAAACAGAAGATGAAAGCATGCATGGTACTGGTGTAATCCTACATGAGCAAGAAGCTGATATAGATATCGGGCTTAGGCATGTTAATCGGCACAATGCCCAAAATCAGGGGCTGGCTGCTTTGGTGGTTTGAGTGTCATATGAGGTGGATTTGGAGCCATGGCACTTCCATTGCTGCTGCTGCCACTTTGGATATACAGTTACGAGATCACGAGGTGCCTCATGTTTCAGCTTGTGAATATGCGTAGGGTGCTTAACTAAATGGGGAAGCTACTGCAATATAGGTTTGAAGAAATTCAGATTGACACACCTTGGTATGCTGTTATATAAATCTTGTAGAAACTGTGTCAAGAAAATGTAGTAGAGCTAAGGCATTTTGCACATTATTATTATTATTATTCATCTTCAGAGATACAAATTCTAATAACTGAAGGTCGTTTTGCAAGTATCTGAACACGTTCTCCCCCTTTCAAACAACAGCTGACCCATTTTGTAAGTTGCAGAATGCTGTGTGCTGTTGACGAGGAAGTCCTTTTCGTTTGAGTGAAGCCAGCTTAAAGAAGTTGTCCTGTTATTTCAGGCACAAATGGAATCAAATACACAGGTATGTCTTTGTATTTTTTGGTTTGATGGAATCAAATGTAGAATATCTTCACATGTATGGTTGTTTACCCGTAGAATCATTTGAGTAGATTGATGCCAGTTTAGAACTGATGAGAGTGGTGATAGTAGTGGTATAAATTCTGACAAGATCGTTAAACTGGGATTTCCCCCCCCTTTCCCTCCACTGTTTCTCCTGTCCAAAAATAGGAAGCTTCTCATTGGTTGGCTTTTCCACAATTCGTTATACTGTTTAAGTTTCCAATTCTTTTGTTAATTTTCACCATAATAGTGATTTGGGCTTGGTAATCTTCAATGAACTGTATAATTTTGGATACCTATCCTATGCTTGGTCTTTCAGGCAAAGCAAGTGTGTTTTGAAATTGTGATATTAGACCAAATAACTTTGTAGGAGGGACATTCATATATGAATTTTGATTAGCTTCTTGATTGAGAAAAAAGGGTCATAACTTGGGAATAGACAATGGAGAGACCATACCCTTGACAAGGAAGTTAATGGAACCTAACTTCCTTCCAAACATATTTAGCTCAGGGAGAGCTTCCATGATGTCCATTAATTATGAGTTTGAATTTCTTGATTTATGTTTGCATTCTATATAGTTCCCATATCCATGAAGGATTGAGGCAAATTCTTGCTCTCTTTAATGTTGGAATCATATATTTGGGTTACAAGGAGGCTTCTCCAACCCCATTTACATTGCATATTGTTTCTTCAAATTCTCTGCAGTCTGGTGTGATACTCCTAGATTTCCTCTGGTGTTTCTTTTAAATTATTATCTTTTACCAATTAAGATAAGAGTCCCACTTAATACTTTTTTTTTTTGGCCCGGTGAGATTATCATATATGCTCATTTATGCCTTTTTGTATACAATTCTTGAAAATTTTATTCATGTATTATTCTCCTCTTAATTCGGGGTCAGGTAACAGGTATGTGGTATGCCCTTTTCTGTATTTATTGTTTTTAGACAATTCTTGAAGTCCCCCACACCCCCGCCTCTCTTCCTGTTTCATAAATAATTCTTGTCACTGCATGATTGTAAATCATTTGTTACGATATTATTACTGTTAAAAGTATCATTGTCTGCTGTTTGCGTCACCAGATTTAATTGGCTGGTGAGACAAGACCCTTCTTTACCACTTATAAGAAGGGTGTGAATGTGATCAATCCAAATTGTACATCTAACAGGGAACCATGGTTTAATGTGTTACAAAAGTGATGAAATTTTCAAATTTATAAAATGGACCGATCGTTGGATTGGATAGGTTAGGTTGCCCGACTCTGGACCATCCAATCTATAAATTAATAAAACAAAAAAACCAGTAAAGAACAAATCAAGGGATCTTTTGGATTAGTCATGTGGATTGCATTGTAGGTGTGTATATCAGTAAAGAAGATGATATATATTGCGGTTTGGGATTGGACCATTCCATCGAACAAATCAAGGAATCTTTTGGATTAATCATGTGGATTGTATTGTAAGTGTATACCAGTAAAGAAGATGAGGTTTTACATGGGCTTTTAAGGTATAGTACCTTTAACGGAACTGTAGTTGAGCTATAAATGGAAAGGAAAAAGCTTGTGTAGACGGTCTTCAATGTGCAAAGAGAGTAGTAGGTGGTTGATTATGATAGCTACAAATGTCATGGTCCTTGATCTATTATGGGTTCGACCAAGGACGATCTATCATTTAGCACAGCAGGGCATCGGTGTTTCGATTTAACACTCCCTATACCAAAAGCATTAGGACTTGAGAGGAGTTGGGAGTCAGAGACTTGAAGACATCTCAACAATAGACATCGGGCAATAAATGTGACTTTATTCTTTTGGACCACATGGAGTTATTCTTTTGTACGACCCAAAGGGAAAGAAAAGAGAAGATGGGTAATTCTGATGAAAGCGATTGTGATGGATTTGCAGCCAAGGCTTTTAGGGCTTGTTTGGCATTGGTTTTTTCAGGTGGTCTTAGAAGTGATTCCTGAGTCCAAAAGCTCTTCAAATAAAAAATAAGTTTTGGTAAATTCAAGTGCTTCATCCAAAGTCCAAACGTGTATTTTTTATTTTTTTTGAAACGACTATTTCTTGCTTCTGAAAATCAAATTTGAGGGTAAAATTTTTAAAATACCTATTTTACCAATGTTATTTTCACGAATGAAATACATGGTCTTATATGCCCTTTTAAAAATTTTAAAATACTTATTTTTCTCATGTTATTTTCATGAATAAAACTCCTACTGAATATATATTTCGTGCTCTGTACAAGTTTTTCACAAATCTAATGTAAAAGCACTTTTTCAATAGGTGTTTAACAATCATTTTTTATTTCTTTGTAACAGTTCTTATGAAGCGCTTCATAAGAATCAATTTTAAAAGAATCGCTTTTCCTTCCAAAAAGCAAATGCAAACACACCTCGAGTGTTGATGAAAATTATATTGCTCCATCATGTTAACAAGCTAGATGATGGGATGATAAGATTCATTAGGTTTGAAAAGAGATTTTAAGTTGGGATGTTTAAGGAACAAAAATGATTTTGAATAATGCAGAATATATATATACTTGAGCATAAAACCAGGGATTACAAGAAATAGTTATCTAAGTTATCGTTTTTTTTTTCTTTCTTCCGCTGGATTTTGACTAGGGCTGTCAACGTGCCAAGTTAGAGCTCTATAATTAGGTTTGCAAGCCGAGTCTGAGCTTGAAAAAAAGCTCATTACCTTAATGAGTTTGGGTAGGTTAGGCTCGGTTCGGTTAAAACTCAATTCAATTTGTATATGAGATTATAAGCTTTTTGCGAGCCAAATCTGAACCAAAAAAATTTTAGCCAACATGACTGCATAAGCTCTTGCTATCCAAATAATTCTAGCTTGTCACAAATTTTAGGCTGCCTTTTGGCCTGGCTTGTGCTTTTGGATAAGCTCTCACAATTGAATAAGTGGACTTATTAATGCGAGTACCATTCAACACTGACAGTAACATGAATTGTGGGGTCCCACCCATGTAACAATACATGATACTTGCTACTACTAGGAGTTGAGAGAATTTTGTAGAAGGAGACAGAGTAATCGCTTTCGGTTAGATCGGTCAAATCTAAAGTCACTTGATACAATAGTTGTATCGTGGCTTAAGATCGGATCGGTCCCGATACACACCAAATGATGAAGATTAAATCGATTAAATCCTTGAAACTATGATTAAGAGAGGTGTTATGTGGAGAGTGATGCTACTGTGTCAATCGGGGATGTATTGATGAGCTGCTTAGTTGAGCGATTAGGGGTATAATAGCAAATTCACTTATATTATATTTAATTCTAATTTCAGGAGAACTTGTTCATATTTTCGTAATTATTATTTTGTAGTAAATTATTTTGAACTTCAAAAAATAATTGAATTGAATATGTATCCTTGTCGAACCATGTAAATCTGTATCATTGTATTCTTATTCTTCTTCATCGTTTTATCTCTCCTTTCTCCTTTAACAATGTGGTATTATGGTTTTCCACTTTCTCGTTGCAATTAACAGGGGCCATTATGGATGATAGCTTCTCACAACACAGAGGTGGAACCAATCGTCGAAAGGAGGAATAAAGAAAACGAAGAGTTGATTCGTTGCTTTTTGTTTATCTTTTACATGGCAAACATTATTCAATATATAACAATATAACATAAAAGCATAAGCGGCAGATCCTCTATTGTACTGGGCGAAGATCTTCTTTGTACTGTGATGACGTAAGTAATGATGGAAGCAACTTCTTTATCATATTATTTTACACCTCTTTGGACTTTGGGGTATGGTACAATGGTCATTACAAGTAGTATTCTTCAAGTGTTGGCCATTACAACTAATATTCTTATTGGATCAAACTAGAGGGGTCTAATAATTTGTAATTAAAATCAGTTATTTTATAATTATTTATTATTTATTTTATTTTTTGTTATTTATTTATTTATTTATTAATTTTTATTTTTATCTTATAATTATGAGAGATAAATGTGGTTTTCACAATTTTCATTGTTACAAAACTTCTTTCTTCTTCCATATAAGTACTTATTTTATTCTTAATATCATTAACCAAAGTATATAAAGATATTTTCGTCTTTAAAATATGCTCAATAAACAAATATTCCATTACTTTATTATCATTACTAAGGAAAGAGATTTGTTATAACATACTTTCAAATTATAAAAAAAGTGTGTTATGACAAAAGTTTGAGAGGTACTTATTGCTATTATGTCAAATCCAAGAGAGAGTGAACGTAACTAACCCATTTTTTTTTTTTTTTACGTGGATGATGTTGAGTTCCAATGGCATATGATAATGATGATGATGACAATGATATAGATGATGATAAGTTGGATTAATACTCTCATGGCCATGTTATCTTAATGGAAGGAGTAAGTGGAAATCCCCTTCTTCTTCTTCTTCCATTCAGTTTAAGTTACAGTTAAAAACTTCCATTCAGTTTAAGTTACAGTTCAAAACAAGAAAAAGAAAAAGAAGAGTGAGCTAATAACCTGTTCTGCAGGTTACCTGCTCACACATTTATTGCACATGTCAGTAAAATGATTTGATGAGCATGGAGTTCCCAAGGTTTCATTGGTCAAGATAGCAGATTCTCTTTCTTATCATAATCTGATTTGTTATCAATTTTTTTTTTTTTTTTTAAGAATTGATTAAAGAACTGATTTCGTTGATGAAGTCATTGACCAGTTGAGATTCACTTGATGAATCAGACAACCTAAGACTTCATAGATTGAAGAGATGCATATATTTTCGTTCTAGCAGAAACAGCCCCAACTGCATAATTTATTAGAAAGGTTAAAAGTCGTTGTTTTGACTTCTTTTGTCATCCCACCAGTGAATTGAACTTCTTGCTCCATCCCCTTTTGGTTTGAAAAGATTTACAGAAGCAGAGGAAAACAGATTTCACAGCAGAAGCAGCCATAGAACACAACAGTTATAGTAAACTAATAATAGTAACCAATACCCAGATCAGATGAACAGCTTTAGAAACCAAAAAAAAAAAAAACTTACTTTTCGGCAAAAATTCAGAAATGATAGGTACAAGGAGCTTTTGTGTCCTTTTACTTGTTTGACCGACGACCTACAACTGTGTTCTGTTTTTCATTCTCACTAGATCTCTGTCTTGTTTCCAGAGAGAGAGAGAGAGAGAGAGAGAGCAAAGCAGAAGAAAAAGCTTAAAGGGTTCAATTGGAGAGAGATGGCAAAGCAGAAGAAAAACTTAAAAAGGGTCAGTTGGGTCTCATTAGAGAGTGGTGAAACCCATTTTTCTGCAGCCAACTTGGGTTTTTTACTATCTGGGATGGGAATCCTGATGATGCTGCAGCAGTTGCAACCAGTTGGGGTGGACGGGAAGGCCAGCCATTGCTGTCTTTCTGCCAACCCGATTGAAATTGTCGCTCATCTGCCGATAAACAAAACCCTCCTCTTCCTCCCAGCACTTCAATCCGGTCCCTTTCGCTACTTCCTAGTAACTGAAACTGCAAAACCACAATATCTACAGAATAAGAAATCTCAGTTCTTAATACCCAATTCATGGTTTTGAGTATAGTTCTGAGTACCCACTTGACTGTTTGGGGAAGAGAAGGTCTGTGGCAAGATATGAACCATTTCTCCACTTCTCTTGAGGGGAATTCGGGATTGACTAAGTAGTTGTATTGCTTCACTCTCTTGTTCATCTGGCCTCCTGAACTTCTTGTCATCCTTCTATATTGATTCAATTCAGAAAAATTCATTAGGACTCTAGAGACTTGCAACCGAAAAGGGTGTTGTTTGATTCAAAAGGGTTTCATAAATGTACCACGATGTGCTCGAATCTCCGATCGTTGGTCCGCCAGTCAAGCTCAAACGGCACTGCCGATGGCTGCCAATCAATAGGGCTACTACTGCACTTTGATCTTGAACTACCCAAGCTCAAATCAAGATTATGATTCGAATCGGCACCTGAACAGTCTACTTAATCCACATTTTAGTCGAATCGGATGCCGAAACTCTTAACATGTTCTATAGAGAATAGTAATCAATGTTCATTGACTTACCAGTAGTAGTATGGAGCTCAGTGTCATAGATGCTTGGAGCAAAGTTGGTTACTGCCTCCTTCCCATTAAACTTAATTGAAGCTTTGTCATAAGCTCTGGAAAAAAAATCACAAGAAAATCCTATAATCAGATGAACTGCTAAGACATTATGCAATCCAAGTACATAAAAATTAGCAAATAAAGCATAAGCATATAACAATACCGCGCCGCTTCGATTTCGGTGTCGAAGAGTCCCAAATACACATACCTGAGTAATGAACACAAAACATTTGAATCAAACCATTAAAAGAAGAAGAAAGTGAAGGAGAAGAGGAGGATGGAATTGCTACTTTTTGCCTAAGAATTGGCCCATTCTAGCCTCCCATCTTCCGCATTTGTGCAAGGTAACACCTCTGAATTTGGAGCTTCCTCTGGGATAAACGGTACTTTGGCGGCGAAGTATATGAACAAACTCTTCCTTGGTTAAATTACTCATCTGTCATGTTGATCGGGATCAAGCAATAAGAATAAACACGGTAAAAATGAAGATCAAAACAATGCACACAGATATATGTCGTTCAGCAAAGCCTACGTCCATTGGAGAGAAGAAGGTGTCACTATGTCAGAAACGAATTGGGGTTGCAACTTATACTCCTACCCGATGCATAAGGCAAATCCCCAATATGCCCTTACCGTACGCTGAGGTCCCTCCCCCTTGGATCTAAAGAGCCACTCACTACCTCTAACATATCAATAGAAAGAAACACAAGAAATTCAAAGAAGAAAAAACCTTAGAGGCTAAGAAGCAAAGTGAAACTGTAGAAGAAAATCGTATCTCTTGCTCTCTCAAGTCTCACCTGCTTTAAGTCTTCCTCATAGTCCTCGAGACTGAAGTTTATGTCGGCGTCGACTCCCCGGAACTTGATTGCGGCCCTGTCATATGCACTGAAAACAAATTTCTGTATTTCAAACCGAAGATCTTCGTTTACATTTTGAAAAATTTTGTGCAGAAATCAGGTTTAAAGCTTCAGAAAAACATGGAAAAAAGAGAAGGAACAAAGAACTTACCGAGCAGCTGCATGTGCAGTATCAAATCCACCTAAAACCCAGAGGAAGATCAAGATATTACATCTCACCATTATCAGTTAAAATCAAATAAAAACAGAGAAAAAAGAAAGTAAACAAAGATTAATTCATCAAAGAACCAAAATTTTCAATTTTATTTCTTTAATTACATACCTAAATAAACTTGTTTTCCACAATCCCTGCATCAATAACAAAAAAAAAAACTGTAAATATTGAAGAAATTAATACGAAAGATTTGAGAGAAAGATCAGAAGAAAGAATACAGACCAAATATGGGATTCCCACCGGCCGGTCCGCTGGTAAAAGGTAACGCCGCGATACTGGGAGCTTCTAGACCTCGGACCCCGACGACTCTTCTTCATCGGCTGGCTAACTTCCACAGCCTTTCCGCCGACAAGGGGCTCCGACTGACAGAATTTCACATCAACACATTGAGCCGGCGGGAAAGAAACCACTCCTCCTTCAGGTGTAGTAGTCCCCATTTCAATTTCTTCCACCGGAAAAAACTGCCGGGTCATGACTGGTTCTCTGATGTGATCATGATTCACTATGAAGCCAAAGATTTTACTTCTCCTCTTCCTCCTAGATCCTCCTCCTCCATCATCATCTGATCCGTTTTCGATAGCCGTAGCTGAAGAACCGGAATTCTGATTGGAAATCGACTCCACCCCTTTTCCCTTACAATCACCATTAACAGAATTCTTCTGAGAAGAACTCTCTTCAGATTCTTCCTCCCCTCCGCTTTGATCAGGCGAGCTGTTGAGATCCCACATTCTAAATGGGGTTCTTTTACTTAATCTCCAATTCTCCACAAGATCTAAAACTCACCCACACAAAAACCCACTAGGATCAACAATCATCTCTCTCCATCCCCATCCCCATCAGAACCAGAATTCTTTTTTCTGCAAATTCCATTTTCGTTTTCTTTTCTTCCACTTTCTTTCTTTATCAGCTCTTAAGCTCAAAGAAACCTACGACTATGGAGCTTTGTTGGAAAAGAGGAGAGTAGAGAAGATGTCCTCAGAACAACATAGTATGCCCAAGTCAGCCCAACTGCCCAATACAGCATAAACTAGACAAGCTTGAGAAACCTTAACCTTATTGCTTCTCTCTCTCTCTCTCTCTCTCACTCCTTTTTCCTTCAATCATTCATATAAGCTCTCTCTCTCTATTAATTTTTTTAATGGGTGTAATACTTGTTCATTGGCGTTGTCAAAAGGACTCGTAACTCAGAAAAGAACTGGAAGAAGTAACAAACGGGAAAGAAAGAAGCGTCTCTTTCTTGCTAACCTTCCCCACGTTAACCAAATCGAAAAGCATCCTCTGTTTCTCTCTCTACCTCTTAATAGAAAAACAAAATGGACCACTTGGGAAGAGTCTTAATTACTCAATTACTTAAATCAGTTAGTTATTCCCTATTATCCTTTTTTATACCCAAAGTTACCTCATTATCTATAGTCTATACCCATTTAATCCCAAAATTTTCCAACCTACCTCTTAAAGAGTATTTTTTCTTCGGCTTTCTCTTTTCGTCTGTTTGGCACCATTTAATTAAGTGTTTATTTGAGTTTATAACTTATTAAAAGTGTAGGCGAGATTTTTGGTGAATATTATCCACCTAAATTGAAGATGTTCGCGTGTTCTCTCATGTATCTCAGGGTCAGAGTAGTTAGATTCGACTTGGGGCTAAACCGATTTGATATGGCCGTTACTGAGAAGTTGCTTTAACCGAGATGGGAGAGCTGGTTGAGAAGGCATAGAAAGTAAGCCGCGACAACGACTCGACGAAGGGAGATGCTCAAGTCTGGACCGATGTCACCTCAAGAGTTTCCTTCTAAGTCTTCTAAACTATTCTATCTCTCTATCTCATAAGTATGTTGGAGAATCTCTCTCTCTCTCAAGTATGCCGGAGAACCTCTGTAAAAATCACCTAAGTCTGAAGCTAAATGTGGAGCACAATAATAAACGACAATAGTTTTCTCCTTCCAACATTTGTTCCCCCCTTTGGTTTAAGCCTCCTAGGCTTTATATCGACCAAAGAAGATATCTAAGATGGTGGCAAGTGTCACCATCTTTCTCACTTGTAACTGCAATACATTAATTCCCTTCATTAACATGGTAACAACGGCATTAATACATAACGGCTGAATTAATGTCTGTTGTGCTCTCTCATTATTGGTAACTTATTAATTACAACTCAAGAGACCACATCTCTTCGTCGAACTATAGGTCGGCATGTCAAGGTTTGGCTCAGCCCCCGATCATACTCGTGCCCGTATCTGCTAAACCTTAAGGACGCCGAAAAAACTCCCTAACGGGCTCTCGCCCAGGATGGAGATCTCCTCTCCGACGAACTCCTACAAATCGCATACACATAACTAATCAATTACTTAACCAATTATTCATAAGTTGGTTGTGTTGTGTCTGGCACGATTCTCAGTTTGGCCATCTCATTCTACATCGAGATTCATTCGTACAAATATTGGACAATCCAGGACCTCCGGGAGCACCGAAAAGTAAAAAATGATTCCCGGCAGTCATGGATTGTTGGGACAACACTAGGGCTGTCAACGAGCCGAATTAGCTCGGGCTCAGCTCACATGAGCCGAGCTTGAGCTCAATATTTAGGCTCGCGAGCCGAGCTTAGGTAGGTTCGGCTCGGTCCGGTCTTATATATCATATATAAATTTATATATCATAGGTCTCATATATATATATATATAATATTAATTATTAAATACAAAATTAATTAGTGGCGTACTTAAGTCAAAGTAATTAAAAAACCTTCATTAATTTAATTGAATTAGTGCTGAATTCACCCAAAAAAAAAGAATTGTTGCTGAATTGTTTTTTTTTCATGCTTTTAACGAGCCGAGCCGAGTTTTTCACGAGACGAGCTTTTGTGAGCCGAACCTAAGCCTTGAAAAAATAGCGAGCCTGAGCCGAGCCTGAGCTCGAAAGTTTTTACCGAGCTTGAGCCGAGCCCGAGCCTTGTCCAGATTTCACGAGCCCGAGCCGAGCTCGGCAAAGCTCGGCTCGTTTACACCCCTACTCTATAGGTCGTCCCTTCTGTGATTCAAACCCATGATGTGGTGATATACCAGCTGTTACTGACCTAACCGGTATTCCAAAAGCTCTAGGACTGATGAAAACTTATTTGATTAAGCCCTGCAAACATTTAGGATCATAACTTAACCAGATCCAAATTGACCCAACTGAACCGATTGACACCTCCAGATACATGTGCCATCCAAATCACCTGAGCCTTTCACCAAAATCAAATCCAGAAATTACACCAACGCATTCAAGCTCCAAAAACTACAACAGCTTTGTCAGGTCCTCCTTAAATACAACAGCTCTGTCAATAAATACAACATTGTTACATACTTTACAACTAATTCAAACCATTGAAAGCTCAAAATGAATTTATTACTGTACTGTATCTGCAGCTTTGATATAAACACTGAAACATAAGATGAGATTGGTGAAACTCAAAATGAAAAACGGGGAGGAAAGGAAATCCTCCGCTGGAACTGAAGTTACAAGGCCATATTAATTTGGTGATGGCCGACACACATTCCACGTTCAACATGTCCATTAATCCCATCCAACGCAAGTAAAGTAACACAACTTTCCCACATCGAATATGTCCAGTATTCCAACCCTACTAAAACAACATAACCACCACGATCTAGTACTGCTCTTCATCATATATTGGCAATAGTATTCACGAACTCCATGGTTTGTACGGACGACCTTCTCTCCACAGGTACAATGGGCAAGAAATCCGGGTTCCTTCATTTAGAATGTTGTAATCAACACTTGATGGATGCGGTCCTGCAGAAAGCATGTTTCAAGAAACACAATGAATCAAAGATGAAGCATTATCTTGTGTGGCATGCATTCTATGTTACATGGACACTTCCCTCAGTCTGCCAAATCCCGTGTCCAAATGTATGGACACCGGGCATGCCCATGTCGTGTCCAAAGAAGATGAAGAAGAAGAAGAAATTATTTAAGAAAATAAAAATTAAAAATATAACCGTATCTAAAGAAGAAATTATTTTAAAAAATAAAAATTTAAATATATAGCCGTGTCCTCGAATTTTAATTTTTTATGGTTTTCTGAATCCGGCATCTCGTACCCGTGTCGGACTCCGATACACGTACCCGTACCTGTGCAATATAGCCATCAGTGCATCAATGGCTATAGGTCACGGGATCTCCAATCTTATCCACCAAGAAAAATATACTCCCACAGAAAAGATGGCTCTAACATGTCTATCCTTTAAGCAGCAGATTCCAATCAGTTTGAACTATCCAGTCACTGGGCCATAACCAATTTTACGCTTCTACAACTAATAGCACACACAAAGGAATAACTGGTAAATGAAAACTACATACATAATACAGTCAAAAACAATTCCATGGGCAGCTCTGGAGCTTGGCTAACCAAGAGATGACCAAGGCTGGGTCATCTTCCACCAAAGAGCAAGGTACAAGAAAAATCTTGCCTATCTGAAACCAATCAGAAGGACACGGGTCTTAGTCCTAACTCTGTTTCCCTTCCAATAGACCCAGAAAAAAGTACCAAGGATATGACACCCATTGATCCCTAAATATTATTGTCCACCTGCCATATTACTTTTAGTCACCTACATAAAGCAACTAAGAACAAAAAGAAGTGAACTCAAGTAGATATTAAGCCCCACACTTGATCACCACCACCAGATTTGGAGGTTATGACTGCTTCACAGCTAGAGTTGGCTACTGGTCAGGTCAGACAGTCGGGTTGGGTTGATGTAGGGTATTAACGAGTTTATGCTCAATTCAAATACACCGGTTTAATAAACAGGTTGAGAAATACAAATTCGAACCCAAACCCGCCTTAAACCCATGTAACCCACCTAACACGTTTAATCTCCCACATGATATTATAAATATATTAATTTTTTAATAAATAATATATCACACACTTTATTATATATAGAAATATGTATTAAATAGGGATCGTCACTTGGTGTAACGGTAAAAGCCTTGGGCCTGCCGGTGTGAAAAAGTAGGTACGAGTCTTAGTGAAGCCACTTTGTGCAAAAATGCCAAAGGTCATGTCTATTACCAGTCTGCCCCTCTCGGCACCTTGCTTGGGCGGGACCTACACCAGATTACAGTCCACATAGAATATATGTATAAATGAGTGTTTTTTTTTTCTTTTTGACGAGTGTATAAAAAAGAAGTTGAACAGATTGAGGCCGGTCAAACAGGTCAAGAAGCCCAACCCAAACCAAACCTATTTATTTACAAGTCGTAAACGGGTTGATCCATTACCAACCCATTTGTAAAAAACCTCAACTCAAACCCATCAAGATGCTGGTGGGTTGGCAGCCATACATTTCAAAAATATAGTTCTGTCCAGCAAATATTGAAACAAGATATTAAAAAAAAAAAAAACCTATTTTCTTCCCTTTTTTTCCTCTACCATCACAATTCACAACTAAATGCAAGCATGCTGTTGATTTGCATTCTCCAATGAGTTAAAGTGATAAATCTCAACTGTTGGACAAATAAACTTGATGATGTTATACGTTTGGTCATGCTTTTATACCCTACTATCCAATCAACTGTATGGTTCGAATGGCTACATGAACTTGCCAATTGAAAGCCCAGTAGATGCTAGGGATGATCACTCGGAATTCGGCTCGGGATCGGCCGAGAGGGACCAGCTGCAATTAATAATAAATAAATAAAACCTTCGCCGATCCCGAGTTGATCGCCCGATCCATCTCGGGATAGGAACGATCCAAGGGATTTGAGGGTTTTCTCGGATCGGGACCAACTCGGGGATCGTCCCCTTCCGATCCCTTACACCATGGGTGTATCTGGTGTTTTGGTTATGGCCCATCCCGAAAGTGATCCACTGACTGGAATCCAAACTGATTGGAAAAGCTGCAAAGTTTCTATTAACATCCAGTTTGCATAAAATTCAATGTAATCCCCCTCACTTCCTTCTATTCAAGTGCTCTACATTTTTCCATCTCAAAATCTATACTTAATTTGAAAACAGAGAAGAGGACTTAACTGGGGAGGATCTTATCAAACCCCATCACACCCATCCTTCCAGATGTTTATTTATATATTAAAAAAAAAAATACTTCAACGAAAACTCTAACCATAAATAAAGAAATAAATCACAATTCAAACCTTATCACGCTTCTTGGGTGGCAATCCAACTTAGCAACATCATTTTGCGCGATTGCATCGGCCATTGACTCATCAATAGTTCCCGACATTATGGTGTCTGCAATTTCCTTAAGACCCTGCTTCATAAAAAAAAATATAAAGAATCCTTAAAGACCCTGCAATACTGTAGTACGCTATCACATTTCAAAGACTTCGAAAATATTAAGAATTTATCACCTCAAGCTTTTACTTTTAGTGCAAATCCATTTTATAACAATATTAAGCATCAACTGTCATTGAGTTCCCATGGCATTTATCCATGGACAGATATTAAAACACCCAAAAAGACCAGTCAACCAAGAAATAGTCATTGGCAGGTTGGACATCATAGCTGGTCTTTGGAGAATAGAAATGCAGCTATAAGAGTCACGGATGTTGGGTGAAGACAGACAGGAAGGAAGATAACAAATAAGAAAATTTAAACCCAGAGAGAAGAAGAAGGGAAGGAGGCGAGGTCCTTCTTTTTTTTTCCCAAAATTTTCATAATGCGTCGTTATTTAAGCTGGTAGTATTGGGTTAGCTGTAGTTGAGTAATTGTCTAACCAGATTGACCCTACCGATTATCCCACAAAGTGAATCTTCACCTGGTCTAACACAATGTCCATCCTTTTTTCCAAAATACACATCAATAGCAACATGGCTCAAAATATTATTTTTTTGATCATTAACATGGCTCAAAATATTACAATATATCACATGAACATATCACATTTCTCAAAGGACTCACAATTGAAGATTTGTGGATAGTTTAACATTCTTGGCTCAAAAACTTAAAGAACAATTTTCTTTCTTTTTTGTTTAAGAGTATGAAATAGAGATGGAATGCATTCCAAATCACGTACGTGATGGATTGATATGAATTTCATCAAGGCTTTGACTGTATTTAAGATTTGAAAATCAAAATTTTTTGGAAAAACCAAATTTTCTTAGTATTCAACCTGGATAGGTATCCTTCGACTATGGATTAATTATGTGTTATGAAAGCTGATCTACACATTGGCCAAATAAAATTATTTTATGAATAAAAAGTTATTTATTTTAGTTATTTCTTATAAATGATACTTATATATATTGAAAAAACAGAAAGCTAGGGATTAATTTGATAAATGTGGAGTATTTATGCCATAAAATGGAGGCCTATTTGGTCTACCTTTTACCAAAATAAGTTTGGCATATTGATTTTTAATTATTTTTTTTTAAATTCTAAAAAACTAAATAATATAATAAAGACAGAAAGATGCCAAATATGAGTTTACAGTGAAAAAGTAGCAAAAATATTACAATATAAAGAAATGAAAAATATTAGGTCACTTTATGTATTTGTCCTAAAATTTAATATTTTATCAATAACAATACTTTTTGAAAAAATTGACGAAAATAGGAAAAAAATCTCAAAAAGTTGTGTTTTATTCTATCCTTGCTTAACCATTGGTTGTTTATTACTTTATTTTTATAGCCATAACGAGTATGAGATGAAAGATAAAAGGCAGCTTGAGATAGGAGAGCAGGAACCTGACATTCGTTGGTAGTGTGGTTAGCCAAATCCTAGGAATAAGATAGGGTCAGTACGCAATTTTATTGTTATTATTTAGCCAAATCCTAGGAATAAGATAGGGACAGTATGCAATTTTATTATTATTATTATTATTATTATTTTGAACAACAACATGCAATTCATTTCAAATTTATATTCAGGAGGTGGGATAACTCAACTGGAACAGCATTCGGCAGAAGGTTATCTTAATGTATGTACAATGTAGTTGTAAGTCAATACTTAATAGAAGTTAGAACCGCAATGAAGGAACGTGGTTGCACTATCTTTACATGTATTTGTAACTTATAATATATTAGTTTTTGGTCAAAAACTTGTGTGTGTGTCATTTGAAGTTTTTAGGAATAACATATGCACAACATTGTATATTTTATTTAACTATACATGCTTTACTTTTCCAATATCATAGATTTTGTAACTCTAAGAATATTTGGTATTCCACAAGTTTCATCCAAAAAAATAAAAAAATTCTCTTCCCAATGTTCCCCTCATTTCACTACCTTTTTTTGGTGGTATTTTTTCCTATTTGGAGGATATATATATATCTTGAAATCCAAAACCTTGAGCAATAGTATCTGCCAAGTTTAAAGACACAACTGAACAAAGAGGAAATAGTAAATGAACTCTAAATTAGATAATATGGATTGCACAATGCACTAGGAATCCAATGCTGAATTCCAGCATAAGACATGCATGGAAACCATTTGCCACATACCATCAAATAGGGCATCAATCACCGAGCTGCCCTACCAACCCACAGTAACTACATAGGATCCTTGGAATTTCAGGTTGGCTTCTCTTAAACTGGGCCAGTCTGGCTTAAGTGTGCTCAAACCAGTTCAAAACAACCTGACCAGCCAGGTTGGTAAGTGATAAACAAGGGAAACCTCATTTTTTTTTTTTTTCAGATTTTAAAATATCAGATCCAAAATACTTTTGATTTAGGTTCAGGTCAAGGGGAAGGGAGCAGGATGAACAACAACTGATTCAAATATGACCCAAACTGATCATTGTCACTCATACCCACAATATCAGCGATTAATGGTAAGTAGTTAAAAATGGTTATCAAAATGTGAAGACATTTACAATGTCAAGAGAAGCATCCAATAGGCTATAAGAAAAGGTTCAACTAAGATGGCTTCTCTAGATCTCTTAGTGTAACAGCTGTTTCAAATTGACAATAAAATGGATACAGGCCTTCAGTGGACCTATTGGCTTGAAAACTATTGAAAGAGAAACAAGATCATTTTAGGAGATAACACGATTTTGGTCACAGATGAAATGGGAAGATAATGAATCCTTGAAGGAATAAAAATGTATACAATAACAAAACAGTGAGGATTCAGGAGATTAGTTTTAAGCATAAAGATTAGTTTTAAGCATGTTGATGGAAACATTGGTGAGGGAGTCAAACTTGTTAGTTATGGAGTCAATCACCTAGAATGCTTTCTAAGGATTGTTTTGCACCTTAAGTAATTATGTTGTCACTGGATGTCATTTTGCATAACCTACATGGTAGTGCATATTGAGTAACGAACAAACCTTAAGCATTGGAGTGTCTGAAGATGTTAGGAAACCACGTGGCTTGCTAGGAGGTTTAAGTTGAGCCTGAAAAATCATGTTGAACAAATAAGTCAGTCAATAAATCTGAGTAAATAAACAAGTGCATTACCCAGAGAAGGGAGCAATATTAGCTCAAGAAAAAAGTAAGACAACATAGCAAATACTCTTAACAAATTCAGCATTAGGAAATAGCATTAGTGTTATTATCCTAAAAGGAAACAACTGAGTTCATACCAACAAATTGCTGGATGTTGGCATAAAAATTAAAGGGGTAAAAATAATATCAAATGAGCTGCTACAAGTTGCTATCGAACTTATATTGATTGAATTACTTTACTTATTTAATCTCTACAGCTACTGAATCAGAATAATAAATTTTACATATTCATCCCGTGCTCAATCCAAAATTGCCAAGTGAAAAAAAAAAAAAAAAAAAAAAACAACAGCATTAAGTACATGATTAGTTTCCCAACCTGCAGAATTTCAGGCATTTTCACATCTTTTCCATTAACAACGTTGCATAGGTACCACACTCCACCAGTTGTAAAATCCTGTTGCAACAATTATGTCAGCATTTTTCACAAGCAGAAGAATAGAAAAATTAATATGAATAAATAGAACTACATCTACGAACAGGTAACAACAAAACTAATGTCAAAGATGGTACGCAATTCATCACCATGTGATAGTAATGTAAGACCATGAGGTAAGTGGAAAGTAAACAGCAAACAAAAACCCCTAAACATGGGAGTTAGGAAACCGTAATACAAGCATTCATTGAATATAAGCTGTGTTCTTTAACCAACAAAAAAGTATAAACTGTGTTCTTTATGAATTCTTGTATTAACAAGATAGCATATAAATAGTTACAAAACTGCTCCTTATAGGAGTTAGGAAACAGTTATCTAAGCATTTCATTGAATATAAACTGTGTTCTTTAACCATCAAAAAAACATAAAATGTGCTCTTTATGAAATCTTGCATATTAACAACGTAGCATATCCATAGTTACATCTGCATGAGAAGTTTTGTTTCAGCTTGACGAACTGGAGATCTGAACTCAGGTACCTTCGTCTTTGCTTTTCATTAACTATAGAAATTATTTAACGTACATTTATAATACGCTGAAGCACTGCAAATAAAAAGAAAAGAAGCTCGAAAAAATCTCATTTGGACACTAGAAAGATGCCACTTCTGCATCCATTACCACAGCTCCCATGTTTATGATGAGCAATTACTTTCTTTCCAAACAATATCAACCAAATTGCAAATTATGCAAATATTCAAGCCTTACCTACTGGGAAGATCAGTTGATACTACAGTAGGGTATGTTGTAACCAATTTTGTCAAAAGCGGACGTATAATTGCATATACAGCCCATAGGCGATTTAACCAAAATGTGTGGTTGCATAATTAATTAAGCCAGAAAAATTAACAGTTTTGTCAATGTTTTAAAACCCTCCCACCCCCCTTTTCAACCAGAAACACATCCTCTAAACAATCCTCTTGTACTTCTCTCATATCTTTGCTTTTGCTCTAAATTGCTCTCTTTTCTAGAACGCTATTGTTTATGCTAGTTCCATTAGGCGTTAAGGTGTCGTTTGGCTCCCATTTTCGGAACTCATTCCAAGCCTTGGAATGAGTTCCCACAAAAAAAATGGATGTTTGGTTAGCAAGCCTTGGAATGAGTTTTTCAAAATGAGTTTTGAAAAATACACATGACCTCAGAATCAGGT
>JAUPMG010253517.1:0-21592 GCA_031762675.1 Pachysandra terminalis | reverse complement strand
ATATATATATATATATATATATATATAGAGAGAGAGAGAGAGAGAGAGAGAGAGAGAGAGAGAGAGAGAGAGAGGATAATCAAAAGATCAAATTAAGGAGAATAAATTGTTTCACAACATACTCCCGATTCATAGGCAAGTATTATAGATTTGTTGAGTGTATGTGTGTATGCCAGATTGCTTGTTATTTGTACTCTATTTTGGGAAGGAGCCACTTTCCACCGTTCGTCGTTAGTCCATAGATCAATTGCTCAGGAGCTTATTTGGTTTCACAAAATTCTAGTTGGTTAACCAGTGTAGTGCTAAGATGCCATCATATGAGATCCACTTGAAAGAAAATGAACATTTTTTTCCTCTTCTTTTGATTTCTCAACTACTCACCACTGAAACTTCTACTTTGAATTAATTATATCTTGAAAATTCATAATTTGTTTTCTCTATAACAACACAATCTGTTAGATTACTATTTTACTACGCATACTACTTGCATATAAAAGAAATTCTAGAGAAACAGCATCTCGGCTTTTTGATACAACGTCCAATCTTGAAAAAAATCTTATTTTCACTTCTTCATAGTCCGTATAGAAAGTTTGTCAAAAAAGTTTAGTTTTTTCTATTTCTGCTATTTACTCTAATCGGATTTTTAGAGCAAACAGCAATACTGCAATGTGAAAATCAAAAGTACGGAGGTAAATGAGAATAAGAAAATAGAAGATATAAAAAAAAAACAGACCTTTAATAAAAGTTGTCTTGTTCTCCAAAGAAAGTGTGGTTTTTATAATCTCCTGAAATGGAATGTAAAAGAGTAAAATTGCAGTTTTGTTTTTCTTCTAATATTCCAAGAGAGAGAAATTCCATGGGGGAGACAATTTCGTTAGAGATATATTAAACCAATTTCTTTTACGTTTTTCTTAAGATTAAAATTACTTAAAAAGCCTCTAAATCGTTTTTAAAGTAACTTTTCAAGGTTTTTTTTGTCAAATGAATTGACAATAGATTGGTAAATGAACTGCATTATAGGAACAGTTATAAAACTGAATAGTTATGGAGAAGTGTGTGTGGGGGTGGTGGGGAAAAGAGAGTTGTAAGAAATCTAAATTCTTGTGAAATAACTTAAATACCCTTAAAATAATATTATAATTAAGGTATTCTATAAGGGTTTGTTGTCAAAAAATGAACAACAATTGGCACACTTTCCGATGCTCCCTTTCCCTTAATAGTATACATTCTCATTGGAAATCAAATGAAAGCTGAACGGTGGCGGCATCTAGATGGTTTCAGTAGCCATTTGACTAGTTCTTGAAGTGAAAGAAAGGAAAACGGACCCCTTTCTTCTTTCTTGATAAAGATAGTGTTACATCCAAAACCTAAAGATTTAATTTGAATCCCTAAAGATTTGAAATACAACTCTCATACCATTCGAGACGGGAGTGGTAATCAATACATTGCGAAATCATTGAATTAATAAAGATAATTCAAAATAAAAGAATAAATATATACTATTAAGGGAAAGGGTACGTCGGAAAGTGTGCCAACATTTTACATTGTTTTGCCAAAAAAAATTCTTCAAAAAAAATATAATATTTGAAAATGATTTGAGACCATTTTAGTAATTATACTCTCAAGATAAACATGCAGCATTTTACATCTCTCTCTCTCCCGAATCTCTCTCCCCCATTAATATCCCTCCCTCTCGAATCTTCTCCTCCACAACTCAAACGTTTAAAAACGGTTGCTACAATTCTGGGATAAACATACAGCTTTTTAAATCTCTTTCTCCCATTAAATCTCTCTCCCGAATCGTCTCTCCCACAATTGAACTCTCTTTCTCCCATTAAATCTCTCTCTTCCAAATCTTCTCTCCCACAATTGAACAGTTTAAAAACGGTTGCTACCAGCCTGGATTTGTGATTCTTTCATTTCAAATTTTTTTATTTTTTTTTTTCAGTTTTCTTCATTTCAGGATTACTACAATTGCTACACGGTTACTTCAAATCTAGTTACATTCTCTCTCCAAATATCGGAAGATGGAAGGTATGCTGCAAAAGACAATAATAAGGGATCAAGAGAAGAATCTCACAACATACGATTATAACTCACTACTCTGTGTAAACATATGTAAGTGTTCATCCATTAGTGTTTATATTCCTTTTCTTCATCTTTATTTCATCGAAATAATTTATGGAGTTTTTATTTTCTCTCATATAATATGAGACATTCAATTTTTAATGTTTTTCATTTTGTTTCTTCACAGTTATAGTAGATAATTGGTGACTGAGTTTGAATAGTAGTCGACGTTATCTCCATTAACACACAGATCGGTAAATGAGCTAGATTATAGGAACAGTTATAAAACTGAATAGTTGTGGGGAAGTGTGTGGGGTGGGGGGAAAGAGAGTTGTAAGAAATCAAAATTCTTGTGCAATAACTTAAATACCCTTAATAATATTATAACTAAGGTGTAAAGGTTTGTTGTCAGAAAAATGAAAACATTTGGCACACTTTCTGATGCTCCCTTTCCCTTAATAGTATATTTCTTATACAGAGGTTAGAGGAGATAGCGGCCCAAAATATTCCTATTGAAGATGAAAAGAAACAATTTAAAATTGTTGATAGGAGCGATGTGATTTTTCCTGTTTTGTTGCTGCAATGGATGAAATGTTGGTTTTGAGTGATAAAAATGTATGGAATTACGGAAAAATGTATAGTATAGATTTACCATTCATTTCTCTGTACAATTACGAAAAATACAAAATATCTTTATATATATATATATATATATATATATATAAGAGTCCTTATATCTATACTATTAAGGGAAAGGGCATGTCGAAAAGCATGCCAAAATTTTGCATTGTTTTGACAAAAACATCGATCAATATTTTTTTCTTTTTATATTAATTTGAGGCTATCATAGTAATTTTACTTTAATGTCTCTCCCTAATATCTCTCCCCACAACTCCCTAATATCTCTCCCACAACTCACGAATCTTTCCCTTGCAACTTTTTGAGAATTTCTCTTCCCACGACCCTCGAATCTCTCTCACTCGCAAATCAATTGCTTTTTTTTTTTTTTTTAATTTCTCTCCCAAAACTCTCCAATCTCTTTCCCACTGAACTTAACCGTTTAAGAATCCCTACCTCGTTTACTTATTCTTTCTTTTCTATCTTTCTAACCCTTCTAGCCTTCTTTCTTCTCCAATATTGCACTATCGTCTTCATCTCCCTTTCTTATTTTTTCCTTCTTTCCTTTTGATATCCTCATTCTAAATTTTTCTGCAACTTCTAAACCAGAACCCTTCTTCCTCCTTGGTTCGTTTGGACGTCCAAGCCTCGAGAGATAGTTCTTTCTCCTCCTCCTAGATTCTTGGTTCCCTGGTTTATATGAACTCTATCCCTTTCTATTTGTTTGAATTTAATTTAGTCTAATTCAAATTTTCAAACAATAAAGAATAATCCGTAGGATTCACTTAATTATTTATTTTCTTAATTAACCCTTTATTAATTAGTAAATGTCTACTCAAGTCCTAATGGACTTTTAATTGGGTTTTGGGCTCAATTCGTTTACATTAGTATTCTAGTTCATATAGGCTAGTAGTCCAGCCCATATAATTAATCCATAATTAATTAAGTAATTGTCCCATAATTTTACGTAACTATCAATTAGTCCAATCCTACTAGGTGGCTTTCATAAAATTCTAATGTATAATTACTAGAATAATTAGGATTTAATCTTTAATTATTCCAGTCGGGTCCGGGTCACCAAAATCTGGCCCACTAGCCAGATTTCTGTTTCCTTGTTTAAGGGTCACGTTATGTACTGGTAGGCATCCGGGCCTATGTTAATATTTTGTGACGGCGTTAGATCTGAGCCCGTATCTTGCTGATAATGATATGGGCCTGGATGCATTTTTAGTGACCCGGCTTGAACATTGCCCCCTTCTCTTGGCTTTTCAAAAAAAACATTTGAATTGACAAGAGAATCCATGATGAGATATCCTTGGGAAACGTCAATCATTATCAAGGTATTTAGACCCTTGCCTTTAAATTTGAAAAAACGCAACCTCCGCCAAATCATTATTTTCTCATCTCTTTGCTTATTCTGCTCTTGTGTATCTTTCTCTGTTTTTCAATGGCGTCCATCATTCCTCGTGAATCATCCTCTTTTGCCTTGTTTTCCTCCTCTACCAATTAGCGGCTCATTTTTTCCTATGAAGATTCGCTTGCTCTTGGGTCATCTTTCCCAGAGATCACTCCGCAGCTGGCTTCTTCAATTCAGTCTGTTTTCCCTCGGTATATTGGTGAAAGCTTCCTTGCTGATGCCCTTTTTCTTCATTAGCAGGCTTGGACTGTTGGCCGTTCTTTGAGATCCTGGCCGAAAAAGATTACTGATTGGGTTTCATGGATCGACCGCTTGACTCCCTTCTTCTCCACTCTCTGAAAATCGGTTGGTATTTTGAACTGATTCAATACTCCCGTTTTGAGATCTCTATGGCCCATCCTATGCTCACCGCCCTTGTCTATTTATTGTCTCGCTCTACTAACTCTTTTCATCTTCCATGCGGTCCTATGGGACTGAACATCCTTGATGTTTGTGTTCTCACCAGTCTGTCTCCGGTCGGTGAGTCTGTTGATGGCAATCTTCCTTCTTCTAACCTCTCTTTTGATAATTCTAATGCCCGAGTCGCCTGCGGCACTTTTATGCTTAGGGAAAAGAAGAAGACTCCCATTCTTGATATTCAAGAGCACTGCTCTTTTTTATTGATGTTTCTGTGTTGCATCTTGTGTGTAGCCTCTGGACAACTCATCTGTCATGCCCCAGATCCCATGACACGATTCCCAATGAGGGATTGCACGAATCTCAAGGTGAGACCTTCGGGATCCACAATTGGACCGTGGATTGCTACCACAACCATAAGCAAATAAAAGTAATAGATACTTTCATTAAAACATTTGAATTAGAATGCGGATGTGTTACGAACCAACTAGAAAATCCCAATTTTTGAGATTTTTGATTTATTCGCAACCTTCACTCCATATTTCCACAAGAGTGGATTACAATGGTCGAAACATAAGAGGAAGTTATATACAGTACTAGTAAGCTATAAGTAACCAAATTACAAATCTACACTGATAAGTTCTAAAAGGAGAAAAATTTAAATCTATACTAAAACTAAAGTTCTATCAGAGTGTTGTACCCAAACCAGGTTCCCTCTCATTGACCAAGCTCAACAAACCGAAAGATCCTCCTCGACTTCAATCTCCTCAGTTGCCATCACGACTAAAAATCCTGAAAATTGTTTGCTAAAATGTATGAACTACAATAGCCAATAAGTAAATAACTTCATAAATGTGCAAGATTAACTAGATTCAAGACATTACTCAATATTTATCCAGTCCACACAATAAAGAGATCATAATAAGAAGAGATGCATGTGGTCAATTATTTATTATGCATGTTGTGCGCTTAACTACAGTAATCACCAAGGTGAGCTAATAAACAGTCTAGTATGCAATGCAAATGCAATCTGTCAGTATGTACAAGATGGCATGTTTCCTCTTGATCTAGTCTCTATCTGGGGTGTCTCAGCAACCTGAATGCGCCCTAGGATGTCCCAGCAACCTGAATGCATCCTCGTATTAATGGCCTAAGCGATAGGACTATTCAATGTGTACAATATAGTTTTATGAGTTTTCAACCAACGAGGCACAATCCCCCCACTTATTTTTTATCAATGGTAAATACCGAGGCTTGCACCCACGTGCGACTCCATCAGAAAATCACAACACTTGACATACTACACAGGTCTCTCTCTCTGAAATTTCATCCAAGCTTACACCAACGTGCGGATCCTTGGGTAAATGCCCTTGGGCAATGGATGAGTCTGTTGGGGTAGATAATCCTTCAACTCATCCTTGCCAGTATCCTCACTAGATGTGGTATTCACAACACATCACTCTTATTTAATCACGAGACTCAACCGTGTGGTCTCAGAAGCAGGGTATTTCTCTGTGACCAAGCAATGGTCTCGAGTCAATGCTGTGCAAGTGGAGAGGTGCACACTAGCTAAGCAGTCAATTCGTAGTGTGCAAGGTTTAATCACAACAAATAAGTGCGTAAACCACCAATCTCACATGTAATACAAGTCATAATTCAAGTAACACAAAATAGGTCCATTGAGAAGCAATCATATAAGATTAACTAAGCATTCACATTAAATGTGCCAGAAGTATCATCAACTGTAAGTGTATTGATCACCCCAAACCTAACATTCATATTTTATCAACACATGGAAATGAGTCCATGAAGAGGCAAGTACAAGAACAATCACATTCAAACTCCATATAACATTATATTTAACCTAATTAGGTCAATTCTAGGTTATGCGCAAAGTTTCCAATCAATCGGAACAATATAAAGGGAAAAGAATAAATCCCAAACTAACTTACTTAATTTAAAGTTCACAAAAAAATAACTACATGAAATAATGGTAAACCAATAAAACCAACATCAAACTCAGTTTAATTGGGTCAGAACATGCTTATATATGAAATTTCAGCTAAAAGGGACAAGTCTGGGTGCTTCGGTGCACCCTTCGGCACACCCCTCGACGCGTCGAATTGAGACTCGGCGGCAATTCCAGGGAATTCATTCTCGGCGACCTCTTCGGCACACCGAACTGAGATTCGGCGCCTTGCTCGGCTCGTCGAGCAGCAAATCTAGGTTGACACCCGTATACTAAAATGGTCATAACTTTTGTTATACTACTCAGATTTGCCTCCAATTTGTTTTGTTGAATTCCTGATGAACAGAGGAATCCAACAATACTAAATTTGTCAAAATATGAGCTCGTTGGACTTCCCGGTGAGCCAAAAATTTTACCGGAAAATTTTTGGGTTGTCGGCAAAGCGTTCGGCATACCGAGGAGGTCGCCGAACGTCGCAAACCAGCTAAATCAAAGGGGTTTTCTTACCAAATTGAAATTACAACTAAGGGAAACATTGTTTTTGCATTATCAATTCCAATCCCTCACTTTCATTCATAATAAACATGATTCTTCCATAACATGTTAATCAAGGCATTCACATTCATTCTTTAACATTCCAAAGCTTGCATGAACTAGAAAATAGAGAGAAGAAACCCTAAATCTACTTTAATCAATGAATAAAAATGGAGGTATCTACTTACCTTAGCAAGATGCAAGTAAATGATATGAGATTTCATGCATGCAAAACCTTTTCCCCCTTTCTCCTTCAAGCTTCTCCTTCAAGCTCCCAAGCAAACCCTCAAAACCAAACCAAGATAGAAAAAAGAGATTCTCTCAAACAAGGAGATCCATACCACATGTATCCTCTCAAAAAAACCTAGCCCTCCAATCTAACCACCCAAATCTAGACCCTAAGATTGAATAGTGGGTGGGAATTGGTATTCCCACCACCAACTCCCTCTCTCCTTCCATCCTAGCCATACACCTAAACAAACACAAATGGTCAAATGAATCCTAACCACCCAAACAAACACAAATGCTCAAATGAATCCTAACCACCCATCACAATCTTTATCTAAATGATCAAACACAAATTCAAACATTAAAAATGGGTCATGCTACCGTTTGTAGCACCAAGGCCTAAAAAGCACAACACATACCCAATCGGCGATCCAAAAAAAGGGAAGAATTATCACAAGGTTTAAAACATAATAATGCATAAATCGGAAGGTAAAAGCCTACACATTATTTTATTTTTTAATTTAACTGCTACATTAGGTTATCTGACCCATCTGCTTCCTAAGTTAATCTGGCTGATCTGATTAGTTTTAGTGACTTAAGGAATTTCTAGTGCATCTTATGTGATTAAGGATTTTAAGTTTTCTAATATTAATTAATAAATTAAATTAAATTACTAATCTCATTAAATTATTATTTTACCCTAAGATCTCAAGTTAAGATTTTTAGGAATTTTTCAGGTTATTACTAAGTGATCTATTAAGTTAGGTTTCTAATCTAATTGCTCAATTCCTTTTTATTTGAAACTAACACAAGATTAAACCAACCAAGATTTTGTATTAACAACACAAGTGAGCATGAAAGTAAAACACCGGACTATAACTCGTCTATTATATGGTAAGAAGGAAACTAAAAGATACCACAAACATTACATCAGGAAAATTTAAGCTCTTTAAGTAAAAACTTTTGGTTTTCAAAAAGGAAAACATTTAAGGGCAATCCTTAAGGAGAGAAGGAGGTGGAGGCATGATGGCTAAGGGTGGAATGGTATCACCAGCCTTGCCACAGCAGAAATGATTCTGGAAAACTAAAAATTTTAAATCAAATTCATGTGTTGCAAAATTCTGGTGATGCAAAAATGAAACAAAAGGAAACTCATTAACACCGACAAGCATTACGAAGAGGGAAAACATTCAGCCTACATACGCTGGAATGAAGGGCTGACACATACATCCAAAGCAACTCTACATGTAAAAGCATAAAATAATAAACGGTTATGCTGACAAGAGCATGACTAGTAGCTATGTAAATAAAATAAATGATGACATAAGTAATACGTAAAGTAGGAAGATGTTATTTGGGAAAGATATGTAGTAAATTATTAGTATGAAAAACTTATGTCCATAAAAAGGAAAGCAGAAAAAGGTAGGTGCATATACGGGTAGATATTAGTGATTTGTGGACTGAAATAAGGAAACGTATGTTCTTACAGAAACATATATAAAATACATAGTGTGTGGTTACAAATGTTGTTGAGAAGATGTATCGTGAACGACAAAATAAATGAAATGTTGAAGAATAAATGGAAATGCAAAATAGAAATTGTGAAAATAAAAGAAAAATCAAAATAAATAAGAACAATTTAAAGAGTTCCGAAGGTGAGAAAAGAATAGGACTAAATGCACGTGTTCAATTCTAAGTACACAAAAATAAAACAACGCAAACTTATTTACATCATTCAAACATTACCTAGGAGAAACATATTACGTGATTACTCTAGAAAGGGAGGGGCTAGTACAGGCTACCCAATAAAGATTCATATGATAAGCAAGAATTTAAAGTTCAATATACTGTGAGAAGAAAACCCAAAAACATGTAGAAAGGAAAACACTACAACTGAAAAGCAATTGAACCATCTAAAGGATGTCCTCAAAAGGAGGAGACCACTAAGAAGAGCAAAGATAAAAATTCTAAAATTACAATGTTTATCAAATATAAGAAGTCACATATCAAGTCAAACCATCAAAACAAAGATTTAAAGATTGATTAGATGAACACAGAGATTCATCAGGATATGGGTCTCAGTTCGGATCTGGCACGAATAGTGACTTCTCCAGACTTTGATCCAATTAGCAACTTGGTGTGATTATATAAAATATTGTATACATAATAAAATGAAGTGATTAAATAATTGCATATTATTATCTTCTTTATTTATATTATCTAATTCCTACCAAATTCTCAAATTTCTCAGTCTAATGCATTTGCAACTGCATTGACCTTAAAATTTGAAATTTTGTTAGTATTAGAGTTCTAAGTACTTTAAATAATTTCAATCAGCACAACATAAGCCTTAGATTATCACATCCTTTAATAACGTGACAATCCAATATACTTAACAGAGACTTCATCCTAGTAGCTTCTACCTTAGGACTCTCAGAAACAGTTGTACTTCATGTCCCCAATTATCCATTTGAAGTCGCTAGTTAGGACGCACAAACAACAACCATCGCTCCTTATAATCTCACATCCTACAGATATTTAATTCCCTTAACCCCCTACAAGTCCTAGACATAGGGTCAACCTACAAAATCCTAACTTGAAGTCCTATGTAAATCCTAACAGAATTACTTAAGTCTTAGAAGAACTTAGGCTCTGATACCATTTTGTAACGAACCAACCAGAAAATCCCAATTTATGAGATTTCTGATTTATTTGTAATCTTCACCCCATAATTTTACGGGAGTGGATTACAATGGTCAAAACATAAGTGGAAGTTATATACAGTTCTAGTAAGATATAAGTAACTAAATTACAAATCTATACTGATAAGTTCTAAAAGGAGAAAAATCTAAATCTATACTTGCCACGACCCGAACTAGTTTAGATCAGTGGATCCATAACCGGGTCAGATTGCGACTCTCACCCCATATTGTTATGGGAGTGGCAAGCAATATAAGAACATAAGTGGAAGTATAATACAACGTTCTCATAAAATATAGCATTAATAATTACGATGTTCTTTCTTTACAAATTCTGGAAATTAAACTAACTAATCTAAATCAATTATCTTCTAAAATTCTTTCCTTAGATTCCCATTCCCAAAGCTCTCTTTAGTGATCTATCTTCGTGTAATAACCTGAAGAACAACACAGTAATATCCGTAAGCCAAAGCTCGTGTGAGTAGACCTTTAAAACAAGGTATTTACTCAACACCCAATGCTACTACAAAATATAGTATATAATAATGATGATCTGAAATATATATAATATGATAATGAAAAATGAATAATGATGATAAAGATAAATAATAGTAATATGTTCTCTCACCAAATCTCACCTTGGTTTGTATCCTAAAGATATCACATGGTCTTTTTATCATACTACATGCCTAAGTCTACATGAAAATCATATCTTGTGCATCATACACAAGATAACACTAATAGTGTCACAAACACATGATAATGCAACATGCATGAAGTCTGGTATTCGAATAGTTCAAATCCCCACACTAACCAATCAGTTACAATGAGCAAGAGTGTCTTCTCGAACCATTCCCCTGCATACACGGTCACTCTCAATGTAACATATTCTATGTGTGCATCATAGTTTTAAAGGGTTTCAACCAAGAGGGCACAATTCCCCCATTTATTTTCGGTGGGGCAATGCAAAAATCCAAGGTGTCACATAATTAGGACTAACCTCAGTAGAAAAGTAAATAATGCGAATACTGAAAGGTTGACTCTTATGATTCAGATTTGGAAACCCCATATAAGGATATCCCAAATCCTTTCATCTTACCACAAGTATTTTGAGTCCCATACCTCTCACCTAGGGCGAATAAATAATAGTCTCTCAATGAACTGAAAAATTGGTATAACTTGCCTTGAGTCTCAGGCAGCATACATAATAATTGGTAAAGTCAAAGATAAAATCCTTCTCGGCCGGGATTTCATATGCAACTCATTGATTCAGATCCATTTATTAATGCAAGTCAAACACAATAATAACACATCACATATATTCACATCAGCATGAACATGAGCACAACCTCATGATACTAAGTTAATACTAATCACATAATATATATATAGCCTGAAGTACTAGGCACATGATTGTGGAATTATACATAATATAGTTTGATTATGATAAGTTTTATGAAATTAAGATGTTCTCACAACAAGGTTCTAATATCATCCCACAAAGCTAAGATCTCATAATTAAAGCTTACAACAGTTTAAGAATCCATTCTCATGATAACAAGTACTCAATTGACATCATTAACTTAATAGGGATACTTATATCATGTCGAGAGTTAAGTGGGTCATATTAGTTCATAGAAATCATTGGAATAGGTTAGGTTAAAGGTAATTCCAGTGGCAGGTCCTATAACCAATGGTGACAGGAAGCTTTAATTCAGTAAAGTAAAGGAATGATTAGATTTACAGGTTGAAGGGTTTAGGATAGTCAAGGAATAGATGGATTAGTAGGTAAAATGATTTAGTTTCGAGAGGGGATGGTTCAACCAGGTAAAGGAATGATTAATTTATCAATTTGAAGAAAATTAATTAATTATGTGAAGGGATGACTCAACCGGCAGGGTCCCGGCACGCCGGTTGGGTCATTCCACAAGATATGGCTGGCTTGGCTCACCCGGCAAGGTCCTGGTAGGATCCCGGCACTCCGGTTGGGCTAGGCTAGTTGGTCTGGCTGGGTTAAGGTAACCGGCAGGGTCCACCAGCACCCCGGATTGGTATCCAGCAGGCTAGGCAGTGACTTGCCCGGCCCAGATTGGGGTTGTCTGCAACCGGCAGGATAACCGGCACTCCGGTTAGGCTGCTGGTGCACAAAAAGAGGTTTTTGGTTATGGGATTTTTTAGGGTGGTTTAACTAAACCTTCTAGGATTTCGTGCACAATTACTTGGTAAATTGATTCATCAAATTGTATCAGATATTCACAATACTTGGTTTTTGATTTATTTAATGATTTAATCTTAACTTAAAATGCAAAACTGGTTAATATCATGCCTTATCTTTGGGTTTTATAAATAAGATCATGGGAAAGGGTTTTACATGCATGAAGGAAAGGAATTTCCCATGATATGACATTAGATGGAGGATAAATACACAAGAATAAAGGAAAACTCACAATGAAGATGCTGAAGATTTGCTGTCATTGATGATCTGCTAATGTTCTTCTAGTTTTCTGATCTCCTAATCTTCTTCTTGTGCTTCCTAGGTAATCCCACGAATTTAGATGTGTTCTAATCGTTTACTTTGCCTAGCTAGTCTTATTTTAATGGTTTTAGGAGTTAGACTTGTATTAGGTTTGATATCTGTAGTTTATCTATAAGTTTGAAGTTTTATCTTGATTTTTACTTAGTCCTTAAATTACCTTATGGATTTAGCACGAAAATTATTTATTTAATAATCTAATTAGGCCTTAATAAGTTTAATTGGGCTTTAGTCTTAATGGGCCTTACTTAAGTCCAGCTTAATTAAATATTAGAGTTAGGTCTTGTTTGGTTATTCTAGTTTAATCTATTATCATTGTTTTTAGTTAAGCTGTAAAGTTTAACTAATGATCCTAATTCTTTTATTATAGTTTACAATATTAATCAGATATTCTTATAATAATAATCTTAGGTTAGTTTCTAGGTGTGAAGGGTGTAATTACTATTTTACCCTCTAGGTCAAAGTACTGACATGGGTTTGGGCCATGGGTCCACACCAAATGGACTTTTATGTATGAATTGGATCTTGGGTCATGGATCCTGGATCATATGGGTATGATTATCTAATGGGCCCAAACTAAGGAAACTCCAAATACAGACATGGGTTTGGGCCCATGGCCCAAACCAGATGGACTCTTTATATATGAACTAAGTCTTGGGTCATGGACCCTAGACCATAATGGGTAGCCTTGCCTAATGGGCCTAATTGGGGAGCCCAAGCTAAGGAGCCTCAAAAATATGGACATAGGTTTGGACTATGGGCCCAAACTAGATGGACTCTTTATGTATGAACTAATTTTTTTTTAACATTTATAAATTATAACATATTTGACTTAATATATTAAGACCCAACACACGTGTCCTAATACTTCGGTTTTCTAAGACCAAAATAGGGTTCTATATGCACATGGGGCTCACGGTTATGCATTTAAAGGATGAGGAAACCCGAAACCGGTTGAACCGACCTCCACACATGGATTTCTCCACGTGCGTATCTGGTCATTTGGTTCAGGGTGGAGAGTTGGGTGCCAACACCGGGGACAATGGTCATCCGACCGTACACCTACTAGACTCCTGGAGCGTAAGGTTTGCCACCGAGCACAATGGTCACCGTTTGTAAGCATATAAAGCTCCCTAAAATAGGTGATAATGGGTGGTACATGGCTTGTGAGTTTAATATGCAAGTGCTAGTGAATTCAAGCATGCACTATATAACATTCAAGGATTTTAGCAAAAAAAGCGAAAATCAAATAAATAAACCATAATAATGTAACATGGATAAATTAATTCGAAGCATATCACATCAAACCAAGATAATGATAACCAAGATAAAACATGACAGTTAGAACAATTAAACCATTCCAATCAATTGAACAACCCAAAAAAGAATAAAAAAAAAATAAATAAATCCTATATCTCAAAAAAATGTTAATAATCCTATAAAAAAGTCCTAACAACCCTATGTATATAAAGTAATACTAAGCATCCTAAAGATCCTAAATATGGCCAAAAAAATTTAAAACATGGCTCAAACCAGCAAATCCCCAGCAGAGTCGCCAGTCGTAAACTACCCTAGGTCGAGTGGACCCCAGATAGGTCGGGTAAATTAGAGTTACCACAACTCATTGAGTTCAGGTGTGAATGGTTACCTAGGTTTGTCTTTTATCTCAAAATAGACCTAAAAATAAGCTTTTAAGCACGGTCTAACCAGATTGGGTAGGGAGGTTTAGTTAAGAGAGCGGGAAGGTGTTAGGCACCCTCTCTCTTCCGGCCTAACCAGTTACTTGGTCTAATTATATTTGGCCAATTTAAATTAAATCCTAAAGATCTAGAATACTCTTAAATCTAAATATTATCAAAAGAAACCCTAAATCTAGATCCCTAAAAGTGAAAATTTCTAAAGGGACCTCACGTGAACCTTCTCAACAACAATAACCGATTTAAGATATGGTCAACGAAACTACTGAAAATCCCCACTTCATTTTGGGCACTAACTGATGGCACAAAGGCTACCATATGGCTAATTTATGAGTGTACCATACTCGAGGACTAGCAAACCTATATAAAATGAACTCTGGCATCCTACCCTAGTTTAACTGGGGCCATTTCATCCCACGAGTGTATAGTCAACACAACCGGAGGCGTCGCAATAGTTTCTCCTTAGATTTCTACCTCCGGGTTAACTTATTACTTGATATCAGCCTAGTATGTAATGTATTAAACTAGGATATCAAATGAAGATCCACAATAGAAACTATCCACGCGCCTATACACGTTGATAATCTAATTGCAAACATTCATAAGCTTCTTATCCATTATCACAACAAGAACAAACAACTTAACTGATTTAACCAACCTTCCACAACTAATCTGGATCAAACCCAAGGTAGGATGATGGTCACAATAACCTTGAAATACCAAGATTGACTCCCTGTATGTAGGCTAGGTGCCTTCAGGTCACATCTTGTGTCTAGAATCAACAAGAATCAATGGCCGAAGCCCCACATGATCCACCTATGTCATCCTCACAAGTCCCTAACTATTGTAAAACATACAAGGTCTTCAGTAGGCTGGTCAGTAGGGTGATCGGTGGACCGAGGCCTGCCGAATCCTCAAAATGAACGATAAATAACTCTTTGTCGGTGGGCCGAAGGATATCTGTGAAATCTCAGGGGGTTCATTGGAGTGGTCAGTGTGCCGACGCCTCTCGAATTCCATTTATAACTAAATTTGTGTCTCTGTCAGCAGAGTGGTCGGTGGACTGACACCTGCTAAACTGTACGAATTCTGGGTATTTTTGTGTTTTCTCTTGGTTTTGAAATCCAAACTTCAGGGTACCAAATCAAGTCCAAACATCATATATTCACATCCACAACACCGAAAACATGTTCAAACGTTAAACACATCATTCAAACCTATTTTTATGAGGATCGAAGCATATATCATTGATAAATACAAGCATCACGCAAATCAGAAAACTTGAGATGTAGATTTCGATAAGAGTACTGTACATATTCCAGCAACTTACCTGAATTGTCTAAGGGATGGGAAAAAATTCCTCTGATGATCTTCTCTGCAAATTGTGGCTGCAAGAGAACACGATCCTCACGGAGCATCTGATTCAAATAACCCTTCTCTTCTTCTCTTCTCTCCTCTGCAACTCTCTTTAATCTCAGATCTAGATTCAAACAAGGGTGAGGTGAGAATGGCGATCTTCTCTTTTAATCCTCAACCTTACCAAAACAAACTCTCCTTCCATAACCGCTCGCACGATCTACTGATCGCGCGCCCAAATCAAATCTCAACTGATTGAATTTTCATTTCAATTAGCCCCTAAAGGTTTATACAATAACAATATAACCCCCACACGTTATTTTATATAACACAGAATTTCATAATGTAAATAAATATTATTTATATACTAAATAAATCTAGAAAAATATCATTAAATCATATAAATTCAAATCCTTGCGTTGGCCCCTTTTTTACTTTGCCCAGCTGTACCAGGGGCCTTTCAATCTCGCCAACCAGAATATTGCTTTTGTGGGTGGCCCTCTGTAGCTCCTTCAATTCTAGGTTTGGGAATATTTCCTTGACTGTTTTGCTCAATTAGCCATGTTTCTTGTTTCCAACCTTCTCTTCCATGGGCAGTGTTGGTTGAATGTCAGTATTTTTCCACGTTCTTTTGCCAAATCTTTTCAGTTCTTTGTTACCCTTCCTCTTGACCGTTCAGATATACTTTTCTTCCCTTTTCCTGTTGAATTCAGCCATTCCGAATTCCTTAATCTTACTCTTTTTGAAAACTCTGAAGATCCTTTAGCTGTTTCCAACCGGAATTTAATTTGGGCCTCCTACCTGGTCTGCCGAGACCTACATTTTGGTTCCTTGGAGGAAGGGACACCTGACCGCAACCAAAAGCGCGGCGTAGAGGTCTACTTCCATAAATTACTCTCTCGGCAGTTAGGGCGTGCCCAGATTATTCCTGCTCCAGCCTTCGTTTCTTTGAATTGTCCTCCATATCTTCGAACCATCATCACCCAATCTGAAAACATCACTTGTGTCAACCAATAGTATGATCGCTTGGCCACTGAGTTTTCTATTCCCCATTGTCCTAACTATCCTTTATCTTCACCAGCTTTCGGTAGTTGGTGGTTTAGTTATTTTAATTCTGATTTTGCTTCGGATTTGTCTGTATATGTATATCGTTTGGGTGCACCGGCCGAGTCGGCTTCCCCTGTCCCGATCAAAACTCCTTCGGCCGTTAAGAAGACCCGCCCAAAGAAAAAGGGCAAGGCTTCTGTTAAGGCTCCTCCTGAACGTCCTAAGAAGGTCTAGTCAGGTACCTTCTCCATGAAATTTGTGATTCTCTTTGAAAATTATTATGGGTTCAAATGGAACCCTTCAGACTTTCATGAGCTTCTAAATGAAAAAATGGCCAACGCATATGCTCAGAAAACGGCCGCTCATGATGAGTTGTGTTTAAAATCTTGGAATTTGGCCAGATCCCACTCTTCCGGCGTTTTTGAGTCAGACATGGCTCACTATTTCACTCCATTACCTGATCCTCCACCCATTCCTAATTCGACTCTTGGACTGGTCGAGCCTCTTTTTCCTCTTATCGATCGGCCGGACCCTATTAGTTTTAGTGGGATGTTCGCTCCTCCTGGTTCCCAAGCTACCAGTGTGACTTTAGCCTTGCAGCTGGCCAAGGCTACAATTGGTATTTAGACTTCTCTTTTTTTTTTTTTTTTTTTTTTATTTCTTGGCTTTGTTGTAATTCTTAACCAGGTGTCTTACATATTTCTATTCTTTTCAGCCAAGGCTCTGCCCTTACCCGTAAAGGAGCTTCCGGCCGGTTCCGCTTCTGAAGAAGAAGTTATAGGAGAAGAGGCTTCACTGGCCCTCTGTCAGGCCAAGAGGAAGCATAAAACAAAGTCAAAAACGAGGTCAACGCGGCAGTCTGGCCGTCATTCAAAGGACCTCGGTTCCCTTGTTGATCTTTTTGAAGAGGATGTTATTGTGGGTACTCCTTTTGAGAAGAGGCAACCTGAGACACTGGTAGATTCACCCTCTGCTAAACGTTTGAAGAAGCAATTGGCTGGGCATTCCCCGGATTCGGCAGAGAGTTTTAGTAATGAAGGTCTTGAGGGCATTGGAAAAGTTGCGACAAATGATTCATCTGGGAAGACAAAAACAGTCGCCGCTGAGCATTCCGGTGATGCTGATTCTGAAGAACCACTTGCCGCTACTTCTGATACCGTTGTTGACTCCTCTCCTGCAAGAAGTTCTGGTTCTAGAATGCCCGCACTCCTCGTCGATTTTTCTGATTACCTCAAGTCGGTCGATGATTTCCTTGCAGGTTCGTCTTCCATGCCTCTTACTTCTCTTGCCTCTGAGTTGGTTATGTCTACTGCCTAGGAAAAAGCGAAGTCTAATCGCAAGACATTGTTCTCTCTAAGCTTATATCTGAATATAGTGATGACCAATGACTTTTCACCTTTCACGACTGTCTTAATCTGCTCTGGTCTTCCCACCTTATTGATTCTTCAATTATTTCAACTTTGGCAAAAGTGCCAACCTGGGTAATGGGTTTCCAGTCGGCCCAATCTCAAGAAGATGAGGCAAATTCCTTTTCGAATGACTTATCCTCAAGGATCACAAAGATATCCCTCTTGAGGAGCTCTTTTGGGGGAAAAATAGAAGAAATGGAAGCTACTAAGCAAGAGGTTGCCCAAGCTCACAATTGCTTAGAAGAAATTGAGGTAGTGCAAAAGAGACTGGATGGGGAAAATGCCAAATTTCTTGCTGCTGTTGCCGTTACAAACGGCACTCAACGGGCCATAGCTCTAGTGCAAAGAAGGATTATGGATGAACTACCAAAGAAGGTGGAGGCTTTGCGGGCGATAAAGAAGAGAATGAATGGGTAGGTAAGAAACACCATGCTGTGGAACTAGCCGTGGCTATAACGGCCAAGTTTGATTCTCTAAAGAACTTGTCTTTCTGAACTACTTTATGTTTTTTGGTCAGTCTGCTGAGCTGTTTGAACCTTGGTCGTATTTTTTATATTCGACTGTCGATCGGCCAAACTTGTGCTTGAATGGCCATCTTTATCTATGTTTTCTTCGACTCCTACATGGTTGGGTAGTACTTGTTTAAATGTCGCCCATTTATAGGTCTTCCTTTGGTCGACTCTTTATCTTCTTGAATAGTGCATGCTCCCCCTTTTAATACTCTTTGGACCCGATATGGGCCTTCCCAAGTAGATGATCACTTCCCATATACATGGTCTTAACAGCCGACTAGTAAGATGGTTTTCCATACCAAATCTCCCTCGGCAAAGGATTTTACTTTGACATTTTTGTTGTATGACCTTGCAACCATTCTCTTTTAGGCTTGTAACTCTTTGAATGCCCTGAGCCTAGCTTCATCAAGGTCTTCTAACTCTATGAGCATGGCTTCTATATATTCGTTTTGTTGTACTTGGTGTTGCAAGATTGTACTCATCGAGGGAACTGTAATTTCTAGGGGTATTACAACATCATGGCCGAAAGTCAATGCAAAAGGGGTGTTTCCTATTCCAGACTTGAAGGCTGTACAATAAGCCCATAAGGCCTTTGAAATATTTTTATGCCATGATCTTGGCCTATCCTCGTCGCAAGATGTTCTTCAAAACCTTGTTAGTAGAATCAGCCTTGTCATTTGCTTGAGCATAGTAAGGAGTTGAATTGATGATCTTGAATCCATACTCATTCGCAAACGCAGTCACTTGCCCTCCAGTAAATAATTTGGCCTCTAGGATCCCAAATCGGTGAATAATTTGCTCTTGTATGAATCCAATAATGTCTGATTGCTCCATGCTCTTCATAGGATTTCCTTCCGCCCATTTAGTGAAATAGTCGGTGGCCACTATTATAAACCCACATGACCCTGATGACGGGGAAAATATCTTGCCAATAAGATCCATGACCCATACTTGAACGGCCATGGTTTGATTATCATGTGTAAGTCTATGGTCGGCACTCTTTGAATTGGGTCGTGTTTTTTGGCATTTTTCACACCCCTTGGCATATTTAAGGCAATCTTTTAAGATTATGGGCCAGTAATGCCCATGCCTTCTTATTAACCACCTTATTTTAATGCCAGCTTGGTGGGCCCCGCATATTCCTTCATGTACTTCTGTCGTACTCAACATGGCCTTGTGCGGACTCAAGCACCTCGAGAGCATCCCGCATGGACTTTTCCTATACAATTCATCGACAATCATCACATACTTATTTGACCTGATTTTTAGGTTAGGCGTCCTTAAGTATTCCATGAGTGGGGTGCGCCAGTCATTAGATTAGGCTTCAATTGCCATGATCTCTAGGGACTCTATCCTTCTTTTGATGGATCGTAGGGACTTTTTCTGGATCGAATTGGTTCTTTCGTTTGTCCCTTCTAACATTCTCAAACCTGATGCTATCTGGGACATCTCGTTGGCTCCCTCGTTCTGTTATCGTGGGCAATGAGATAATATCACATTATCGAATTCCTCCATTAGCTGGCAGGCAATAGCATATAGTGGCATGAGTTGCTAGCTTAGGCATTTATACTTGCCCCCTAACTGGTTGATCTCCAGTTGTGAGTCCCCTCTGATTAATAACTCTTTTGTGTCCATCTCTAGTAGCATTTCCATTCCTATTATCAGGGCTTCGTACTCGGCCTGGTTGTTTGTACAAGCAAATTCCAACTAAAAGGCATGCTCCTATTTCTCTCCCCTCTGGGGTTATAATGATTATACCTGCCCCGCTAGCCATTTCTGTCCTTGATCCATCGAAGATCAATGTCCATGGCAGAAATCCTACCATATTTGATTCGTACGTTACACCGGATCCCACAGTAGGGTCCCCAGATGGATGATCGGCCAGCAAGTTAGATATTACTTGGCCTTTTACTACTTTTTAAGGGATATAAACGAGCGTAAATTTTGATAATGCCAAAATTTTGTCTATCCTCCGTCTCACATATGGTTTGCTTAGCATATGTTTGATCACGTTTGTTGGGGCAATTACTAATACTATGGAAGCTATTAAGTAATGCCTCAACTTTATGGCCGTGTAATATAATGTTAAATACAACCTCTCAATGGTCGTGTATCTCTGCTCGACTGGTAGAAAAAACCTGCTTAGGTAGTAGACCGCTTGCTCATGTCTTTGATCGTTCTCTTGTGCTAAGAGAATCCCAATGGAATTTTCGGCCGCTGATATATAAATTCTTAAAGGCCTTCCTTTCTTTGGGGGAATTAATATTGGAGGATTTACTAAATATTCTTTGATGGCATCAAAAGCCTTTTGATCTTGTTCTTCCCACCTGTATTCCTCTTCTTCTTGCAGCCGCAACAAGGGGGAGAAAGATACCAATTTCCCGGTCGAATTAGAAATAAATCTCTTGAGAAAATTGATTTGACCTAGGAATCTTTGCAATTGCTTCTTGTTGACTAGCGTTTTGCATCTATGATAAATTTTGCTTTGTTTTTATCTACCTCGATCCCTCTTTGGTGTACCAAAAACCCCAAGAAATTCCTTGTTGATGCACCAAATGAACATTTTAAGAGATTCATCTTTAGCTTGTGTTTCCGCATTCTTTCGAGTTAGGCTCTCAGATGCTTGAGATGTTCTTTTACTTTTGCTGATTTTACCATTATGTTGTCTATATACACTTCCATGTTTTTGCCAATAATGTCATGGAAAATACTATTCATTTTCCTTTGATACGTGGCTCCAACATTCTTTATCCGAATGGCATTACCACCCAACAATATAAGCCTGTTGCCCCCAGTCCTCGAGACTTGGTTTTTTCCATGTCTTCGGCCGCGATATTAATCTGATTATAGCCAGAATGGCTATCCATGAAGAATAGTACTTGGTGTCCGGCCGCTCTGTCAATCAGTAAATCGGCCATTGGCATCGGGTAACCATCTTTAGAGGTTTCCAAATTGACGTTCCTAAAGTCAATACATACCCTGATCTTACCATTCTTCTTCATGACAGGAACCACATTCGAAACTGATAAGTATCTAATAGTTGTATTTTTATGCCTCTTACCTATGCATTTTAGTCTATTTAGTTGTACTTAATTGTATGGATTAATGCA
>JAUPMG010253507.1:0-21594 GCA_031762675.1 Pachysandra terminalis | reverse complement strand
AAACTGGAGCTATGCTCAGCTTCAGTGAGTCTTGACTCTTCAAGCTTGATGATATGGATGAGCGCACCAGTATGCACTGATCGTTTTTGAAGTTGTTTATTTCTGAGCTACAGTCTCCAAGTGGGAGATTGTTGAGTTTGTGGAGCTTAAGCTGGATATTTATTTTGGGTCCCCCCTATGTCATTGCGGGCGGTGCGATACTCTCTGATTTGGGAGAGGTGTGGAGAAGAAGAAAGAAGGTTGCTGATGAGTATCGAGCAATACTCATGCGTATCGCGCGATACGCTCGATAAGTTGAGCGTATCGCGCGATATGCCTCCTTTTTTGACTGTCTCGTTTCGTACGGGACAGTATCGTATCGACCTAGTCGATACGCGATACGTATCGCGCGATACGCGTGATACGACTCGATATTTTGAACCATGATGGGAACCACACTTAAGTCCAGACAGATTGTTGGGGTCTGAGCTCACTAAACAATTTGAGGCACGAGGCTCGCAAGCCGATTTCAGCCCATCCTCCTTAAACCCATAAACAACATGCCCATATGCCATGGGGATTATGCAGCATTATTACTTCACATGGCCAAAAAACCCATATCTGATGGGGAAATTAAAAAAAATCTTTCAAGATTATTTTATATAATGTCTGCATTATTATACCAACATTTGGATAAACTTTTCAATTGAAGCTGGTAGAATAAGATGGATCTGAACAAACTGGTGTTTGATCTTCAGACGATGAGGAAGTTATTGTAATAGCAGGATCAGAAGCTGTAGTAGCACTCTTGGATCGTCGAACATACACCCGCAAATCAGAATTTTGCCATAGGATTAGGAATAGCTGGAAGATCAACTGGAAGAGGTAAAGTTATGGAATTAAGCATAGGAGACTTTAACCGAGGGGTGTTACCAGATTAGTATGCAGTAGACTCAAAAAATGTAACATTTTCTTAGGAATAGCTGGAAAATCAACTGGAAGAGGTAAAGTTATAGAATCAAGCATAGGAGACTCTAACCGAGGGGCATTACAAGATTAGTATGCAGTAGACTCAAAATGTAACATTTGCTGATACAGATTGCTTACGAAGAATCGGACTGTAACATTTATATCCCTTGTGAGACTGTGATTCTGCGAATAACCAAGAAAAGTACACTCGACTATACGTGGATCAAACTTGTCAATCCTTGGATTCATCTGATGAACAAAACAAACACAATCAAATGTACGAGGAACTAAAGGAAAAGGTGAAGATCAGGAAAAAGTACGGAATCGGTGTCTGTCTTCCCAAAATAGAGGAAGGGAGACGAATGATCAAGAAACAAGCAGTTAGGACAGTATCATTACGGAACATCTTAGGCAGTGGGCACATTCATATGTATTTGTAAGTGCGTAAGGCACGAGCAACCTCAAGGAGATGGCAGTTCTTTCTTTCTGCCACTTCATTTTGTTGAGGTGTAAAAATGGAAGACTTTTGGTGAAGAATTCTCTATTGAACCATAAATGTCAGAAATGGTGTGGAAAGACTCTTTTGCATTATCAAACCACAATACACTTACTGACATAGAAAACTGAGTTTTTATTTCATTGCAGAAAGCTTGGAAGACACTAATCAGTTCAGAACGTTCTTTCATTAAATAAATCCATACCATTCGGGATACCCACAAAAGTAACAAAATACCGAAAACCTAGGTAAGATGTAACATGACTTGCACCCCAACATCAGAACAGAGTAACACAAACAGACTCCAACCTAGGTAAGCTGTGAACGGTGCTGGGAACAGAGCTGTGAACTTAGCTGGGAACGGAGCTGTGTATGGAACTGGTCGTTGTTCTTGCTCCATCGCTGGAAAGACCGTCTGCTTCGAAGGTTACTGGAGCAACAACAAGAAATGGCTCAGAATCACAGAGTGGTGCGGCGTCCTCTCAAGTGGTTGATCTTGCAAGGAGAAGAGGTCGACTGGTTTACACAGAAAGTGGAAAGATTAGGAAGCAGAGGTGAAGCAGCGGGTTTCTTGGGGTCGTCCAGGGTGGCAAGTAGGATCTTGATGCTGGAATGTCTGAAAAATAGAAGGGATTTTGCCATTAAAATTACTTCCATTGTTCATGAATCCAGGCATAAGATGCTTCTTATTCCCAAGGATGACCATGGTACAGGATGGGAGTATATTGGTGTGTCGATCAATGCGGTTTTCCAGAAGAATCAGCGTGTTCAACCTGAAGGAACTCTAAACATGACAAGGATGGACGGCCCGGTTGCTGGATTCAAAGAGATGTTAAATCTGTACGACACGGCTGGAGCTGTGTCAAATTTTGGGTGGTCCCCAGTTGTTTCAGTGTGACCTTCTTCCATGAACTGGGCTGTGGCATTATCGCTTACATCTAAGGTCCCGTTTTACGACTGGAATAAGGTTCGATTTATTCTCTCGGATTTGTGCCCTAGCGTGGAGATTGGAAGAGTTTTTTCTATCAGTCTTTTCAAAGCGGTGATATTTGCTAAGTCTGAACTTGAAGCTAGTGCTATTACCCATCAAAAAGTCCTCTCTGTGGGAAATAACCTGGGAATTCAAGTGGGAAGGTGGGTTCTTGGTGATGGTGTTAAGGTTGGCCCATCGGATCGAATTGGGGTATGGTTTTCTATGGAGGGGGGTGTCGATGCATCTCATGGCATTGCAAACCTTCAAAATGATCAGAGAATGCTGCGGAGGCCTTACGTATATTGGTGGACATGAAGTGATGGAGGATGGGTTAGGCAAGGTGGAGCTTAGGGTTAGAGAGACGTTGTTTAGAAAGATCTGGCGGATGCTGGCGTTGTAGGACGGATCACAGTGTTTTGAAATGTATATCTCTTTTTCGGCATGCTGTCTAGTGAGCTCTAGCTTGTTCGCAGGGGCGGGGCGTCTGGAGGTTGAAAACGATACACCCTTGGTGACTCAGCAAGGGTGTTGGGCACGTGTTGCTAGTGGGATGGTTGGTAGAGAGGCCACGTGTGTAGATGGAGGGATAGGCGCAGTGGGTGGGCCCCTGGGGGGGATAATGTCGGGGGACCTCTGAATTCAAATTTGGGTTTCCCTCCCTTGCCTTTGGTCCCAGGAGTACTGTCTTTGTCGGGCCATGGGCATGGGGGTGCTTTTGGCCCTATTGTATTGGATTGTGTGGGCCACGCACAGACAGAGTACTAGGCTTGAATCCTATAGTCCTAACGCAAGATCTCAGTCAAGAGGGAGAGGACGATTCAAATCCAGAAGGCTGTCAAGAGCTTTGCGGAGCAAAAAGGAGGGGGCTCGAACCTCTGTGCAGAACAGGGAAATGATGAAATTGGTTTCGGAACAGGTGAGGTCTATGGTCGAATGGGAGGTGAGGAAGGTCCTTATAAATCTCAGGGGGAACTCTTCGGTTGGAGGATGGGAATGGGCTTTCGACGATGGAATCATGTTCGAGGAGCACCTCTGTGACGTCATCCGGCGTGAATCCTTGTGAGAGTGGTTTGCCTTTTGATCAAAGGTTTGAGCTGAATAATCCTAGGTTCGCTAAGGGATGTTTGGCTGAAGCAGAAGACATCGTTCAAGTTTTGGGGAAGATCCATGGGGATGATGAGATTTTTAAGAGGTTGATTGGGCTGAGTTGTGATGTAGAGTTTGCTCGAATGGGCTTGTGGACTTTGTTCACGACATTCGTGTGGCATCATTGCCGACAATCTCTCTTGTTCATGACAAGGCTAGTTTGTGAGAATCAGTTTTGGCCTTGAACACATTTTGGTGTAATGAAGTCGGTTCGAAGACATCGGACATGCCCTTGGATTGCGTGGCAGCTCCCTCTCTTTTGGTCCCTTATTTTGAATTCCTCTTCTCCTTCTCCTCTAGATGGGCGGAATGGGTTTAGTAACACAGTGAGTGGGACGGTGTGTTTGCAGATGAGGCATCTGGATTTTTCAAATGAAGTTGAGGGTACTCCGGAGGATTTGAGCATGGATTCCGCTAGTGGTCGTGTTGAGGGAGGTTCACTTGTAGAAGATATTGCCAGGAAGTGCTATTTCGATTCTGAATGCAGCAGTAAGTACGAATATGGGTCAGATCCGATTGTTGTCCTTCCTTTGAGCGCATTGAGTCCTTCTCTCCCTTCTATTAATCCCTGTCAATCCTTGCGGCTTACATCCGATTCTGAAGATTTGGGCAATCAGATTGGCCCAGGTAAGCCGAATTCTATTTTTAGGAATGTGATTGATTTACTACTTGTGAGTTCTAACATATTTTGCATGCGTGATGGACTGATTAGAGACCTTGATTCCTTTAGTACTCCAGAGCCACTTTCTGAATCTGAGAATAACTGGTCTGAAATGAATGATTCTTAGGTTCAGGTGGATGGTGAAGAAGGGGTGATTGGATCAGAACTTGATAAGAATTAGTCGGGTCAGATGTTCGAATGGGATGGGGTCTTAGAGTTGGCATCTGAATTTCAAATCGAAGTCAGGCACAAAAATGGGAACATTTCCCCCTTTCGGTTGCTGTGAGTGAGTTTATAGAGAAAATTGAAAGTGTTCAGGTGGCGAGTGAGAGGGGGAGTGAAGAACTGATAAATCCTCAGTGGAGCATAAAGTACCATAGAAAGAAAAATAGGGATCAATCAGTAGGAGCAATGGACGTGGGTCCTTTATGATGATCATCAGTTGGAATGTGAGAGGTCTGGGTAGTGGGGATAAAAAAAGGGCGATTAAAGGAGTGTGGAAAAGAGTTGGAGCTGGTATCTTAATTATCCAGGAAACTAAGAAGGAAGATATCTTTAGGACAATTATTAGGTAGATGGGCGGGGTTGGAAGTAAAGATTGGGATTGGCTTCCTTCTATTGACAGTTTTGGTGGGACCTGCATGGTTTGGGAGAAAGATTGTGTGAAGAAAATTGAGAGTTGGAGAGGTAGATATTTTATTGCTGTTAAATTCCAAAGTGAGAGTGATGGATTTGAGTGGGTTTTGGTAGGTGTTTATGGTCCTAATAAGCCTAGAGACCGTTCTAAGTTTTGGGAGGAACTAAGGAGATTTCATGACTTGGTGGATGTCCCGTGGTGTCTTTTTAGGGATTTTAATGTTATTAGATTTTCCCAGGAAAAGTCGGGAAGAAGTTGTACCACTAGAGTATGAGGGGATTTGCAAAATTTATCAATGACTGTGATTTGGTTGATTATCCACTGCTTGGGGATAGATTCACTTGGTCGAACTTACAGGTGAATAGTGTCAGTTGCAGGATAGATAAATTCCTAGCTTCTGTCTCTAGGGATGAATACTTCCCTCATGTGTCCCAAAAAATTCTTGGAAGACCTATATCTGATCATTTTCCGATTTTGATGAACATGGAGTTGGTAGGTAAGGGTGGTCCCCCACCTTTCAGATTTGAAAATATGTGGCTCCTCCACCCAAATTTCAAGGATCAGTTGAGGCTTTGGTAGGAGGAGAGGGAAGAGGAAGGTGACTGGGAAGGGTTTAAGTTCATGAGATACCTTAGAGGGATGAAAGACAACATTAAGATGTGGAATAAGGAAGTGTTTGAGTGGATCCTGAAAAGAAAGAAGAAAGCCTTGTTAGAAATTCAAAATCTTGATAGAATTGAGGAAGGTAGAGCTCTGGTGGAAGAAGAGAGGTAGCGTAGGAGGAAGTGGAAAAAGGAGTTGGATGATATTTTGAAGAAGGAAGAGGTGAGTTGGAGACAAAAACAAAAAATGCTTTGGCTTAAGGATGGATATGGGAATACTAAGTTTTTTCATAAGATGGCTATTTTTAGAAGAAATAAAAACAGCATTGTGATGTTGGAAAGGGACGGTAATGTGATTGAGGACCATTAGGAGATTGGGAAAGAGATTGTGGATTATTTTCACTCCCTTTATAAATCTGACCAGAAATATTTGTTTGAGGTGAGCAACTTGGTGGGGCCTAGATTAAAAGGAAGGGTGGTTGAAGATATGGATAAAGAATTTGAGGAAGAGGAAGTGAAGAAAGCGATTTGGGAGATGGATATGAACAAGGCTCCGGGCTGGATGGATTCACCATGGCTTTTTATTAAGATTGTCGGGAGGTTATTAAAGAGGATTTAATGAAAGTGTTCAAAGAATTCCATTCCAGTGGGGTCATTAACATAACCACTAGTGTTACTTGTTTTCATTCCTAAGATCAAAGGCGCTTTGTGGTTGAAAGATTTCAGGCCTATTAGCGTTGTTACCAGTGTCTATAAGATCATAGCTAAATTTCTTGCTAATAGACTGAAATTGGTGATTGGTCAAATGGTGTCCAAGAATCAAAGTGCCTTTATTCATTGAAGACAGATTATGGACAGTATTTTAATTGCGAATGAATGTGTTGGGGAATGCAATAGACTGAAGAAACTTGGATTGGTTTTCAAATTGGACTTGGAAAAAGCCTATGATAGAGTGGATTGGGGGTTCTTGGATTCTGTGTTTAAATGGAAAGGGTTTTCTGATAAGTGATGTCGGTGGGTGAGAGGTTGTGTTAGTAATGTGCAGTTCTTGGTTTGCCTCAATGGAGGGATTTCTGGACTTATACCTTAATCTAGAGGGCTTAGAAAGGGGGACCCTCTGTCCCCGTTCCTATTCACTATGGCGAGCGATGTGTTGAGTTGTCTCTTTAATAGCGCTGGAGACATTGGGAAAATTCATGGATTCAAGGTTGGTTCAGATGAGGTGTTTCATCTGCAATTTGCTGATGGTACCTTGATTTTCTTGGAAGCTTCGAGAGATAATCTTTTTTGGATGAAGTGTATTCTTAGAATATTTGAGATGATGTTTGGGCTTAAAGTCAATTTGGAGAAGAGCAGTTTATTTGGCATCAATGTGGATGAGGGTTTTAGTCAGGAGGGAGCTACGTTCTTGGGTTGTGGTAGGGGAGAGTGGCCTATGAAATATCTGGGTCTTGCTGTAAATGGGAAGCATAGTGGAACCCGGTGATTGATAAGATGGAGAGGAGGTTGGCCACCTGGAAAAGCAATTACTTGTCGTTGTGGGGTCGTATTACATTGATCCAGGCATCATTAGTGAACATCCGCATGTATTATATGTCCTTGTTTAGAATGCCGGTCTCAGTTAGTAAAATGATTGAAAAATTGCAATTGGATTTTTTGTGGGAAGGGGGAGAGAAGAAAAAAGACCATCTGGTTAAATTGGAGGTTGTGTGTAAGAGTAGAGAAGATGGGGGCCTTAATTTGGGAAACATTCAAATCATAAACTGTGCTCTTCTTGGAAAGTGGCTCTAGAGGTTCAGTGTTGAAAAAGAGGCTTTCTTGAGGTCCATTATTGCTAGCAAATATAGTGTGCACAATAACGGGTGGGATATCAATCATGGTGCTAAGATTAGTTCGGCTAGCCCTTGGTGTGCCATTTTTGATTTATTCGATATTTTCAGTAGGAATGTGAGGTTTTCTGTTGGTTCTGGGAGTTCCGTTGGGTTTTGGACTGATTTATGGTGTGGGGAAGCTCCTCTAGCTTCCCCATAATCTTCTCTATATGCACTCATAAGGACTCTTGTTTCTGATACCATAAGTTGGTCTAAATCTGGTCTTTCTTGGAATCTTCCTTTTCGTAGAGACACAATTGGGGCGGCCTTTGGTGAGTTAACTTCTTTGCTTGAGTTTCTTAAGAATGTTGTCCTTTCTGAGAATTTTCAGGATTCTAGGGTTTGATGTCTTGAGCCTACTGGGAGTTTCTCTACTAAAGCTTTTTGCAAGGCGTTGATGTCTGTTGGTCTCTCGACTCCCCCTCTTTGCTGTGGAAAGCTAAGGTCCCTCCTAAAGTCAAAGCATTTGTTTGGACTGCCCTGCATTACCGTCAGAAGAGGAGGCCTTATATGGCTCTATCTCCATAGGTATGCCCTATGTGTATGGCCAATGGGGAATCCGTGAATCATCTGTTTCTGGGGTGCACTATTACTGGTCAGATTTGGAGATTTTTTGTCTCCTTTATTGGTGTTGCTTGGGTTGGCCCTTGTACAGTGAGAGATTTACTTTACCAGTGGAAGTTTTAAGCTCTTGGAAGTCGGGGGAAGATCATGTATAGAGCTCTTTTTTATGCGGTGTTATGGGGGATTTGGAATGAGCGAAATAGGAGGATTTTCGAAGGAAAGAGTAAGAGGATGGAGGAAATCATTGATTCCATTATGGTTATGACGGCTTCTTGGGTCTGCATTCGTCTAGAGTGTAGAGATATTTCGTGGAATCATATGATGTGGAGCTGGGATACAGTGGCATTTTTGTAGCTAGTCAGGGTTGATATTTTTTCTGTTTTTTCTGCAATCTGTCTGTTCTTTTTCTGGTTTTCCTCTTTTCTGTTTTTGATTTCTTGTATCCCCCTTGTATTCTTCTTCTTTTCTGCTCTTTCTAATAAATTTGTTATTGATAAAAAAAAAATAAAAAATAAAACAGACCAAGGACTTTGACTCTCAATTCGTGGTTTAAAAGGAACTCTATAATGTGTTCTGAACTGACATGATTCACATTTTAAAGTAGATAATTGACTCAAGGACAGGACCAGCTTCTTACGAGTCTCCAAGGAAGGTTGATGAAACCAACAATGTCACTAAAGTGGAGACAATGAAATTTGAAGTGCATCAGTATTAGTTCCTCCATCCAGGTGATAGAGACCTCCAGACTCATGCCCTCCTCCAAAATTCTTCTTCGTCTTTAGATCCTGAAAGATACACTAAGATGGGAAGAAGGTAATAAAACAATTGATTATTTTACCGACATACATTAAATTAAAGGAAATTTTGGAACATACAAGACAGAAGATAATGTTAGATCAGAATTAGGTTGGACAGTTCCTACATCAGATACTTTAGAAGTACTATCGGCTAGGGTAACATTGCAAAATGAAGATGATGATTGAAGTGTAGAAAAGATACCTGACAGACTGGATGTGTTGTCAGAGGTTCCTGAGTCAATGACCCAGGGTCTGGAAGAGGAGGAAAAGCAAATAGAAGAATTACGTAAGTGGACTAGAGTAGCTGTTTGAAGAGTAGTCTGCTGAGTCCCTTGGGCATGGGCAAGTCTTACATACTCCTTAGAAAGGGTAATGGAATCAGAAGAGGATTAGTTGAACTAGATGTAGAAGTGGTAACCTGAGTACCACCACTATTAGAGAATGAGGCATGATTGGCAAACTGGGCTGGCTTCCCATGTAAATTGCAAGGCCAAGCAACTGTATGGCCCTCCTTTCCATAATAGGAGCACACTCTCTTCCCATTATTAGCCACTAGGTCTATTAGTTCCCCGTTGCTCTTAAGTCTCGACCTTTACCACCACGACCAGCACCTCTACTAGACCTTCCACCACCTCTACCACCATGATCAGCACCATCATATACAGCTAGGGCAGTTTGGTAACTAATAGCACCATCAGAAGTGTCTGAAGTAGAACTTCTTCGAATCTCGAAAAAACTTCAGATAAGGATGAAGATCACCTCGCTTTAGTATCTGAGATCTAACTGGACCATACTCTGGACGAAGACCTATAAGAAACTTCACAACTGTCATATCTTCACGTTGCTTCTTCATAATACTATCAGGAGAGATTGGTTGATAGATATTCAGCTCATCACATACATTCACAAGAGACGAGTAATAGTCACACTCCTTTCTCCTTGTTGCAGTGAAAAGTATTCTTGTGACAAATCATAAATTATTTGACCCAGAAAACAATAGTTTAGTATTTTCCCTAATTTGTTTAGATGTATCGCACGCCATCAACGACACACTAATCTTTGGATCCATACTATTTCTCATCAGGTCATGGTTTGTTCTTTCTAAGATACTTTCTTTTGCCCTTTCTAGTAAGATAGACTTTTACAGATTTAGCTCAGGTTACATAATTACTTCCATTTAGTTCAATAGAAGTAATTTGTAAAGGAATAAAATCAGATCGTACTAGATTGTGAGTTCTAGTTGCTGGAGACTGCTGCACGTGATTTGTCTTCCATAATGCTGTCCAGACCTTTATATCTGAAGAACTTCAAATATGCTTCATGATTTGACCACCAACAGCACTTATGCGGCTCTTAGAGAGACAAACAACTTTAGTCTTTTTGTTTTTCACAACCAGAAACAACAAGGGAGAAACTACTCAACCCCATGAACCACCTGTGTTGCACAGATTCGGCCATCAGTTTAACGAATCCCGTGTCCATACGTGTGGACACGGATTCGGACACCGACACTGCGCAGATTCGTCAAGACACGGCTGGTAGCCGTGTCGCACAGAAGAGAAGAAGAAGAAGAAGAAGAAGAAGAAGAAAAAGAAGAAGAGGAGGAAGAAGAAGAGAAGTAGAGAAGAAAACGAACTAACCTTTCCTTTCTTCTTGTTGGAGCTGAAGCCCTTTTTTCTTTTTTTGATCTGAACGAAGCCTCCATTTGTTTTCTCTTCGATGGAAGAAGAACCTTTAAACCCTAAGCAATATTTATTCCTCTTACTTTCTGTAATTACAAGTTTACCACTGGCTTGCTTGTAATTACAAGTTTCTATCACTTTTATTTCTATAACTACAAATTTGCCACCAATAACTTGTAATTACAAATTTATCTTATTTTTATTTCTATAATTACAAATTTGCCATCAATAACTTGTAATTACAAATTTTCAACTAAGATGTGATTTACTTGTAACTAAAAGTGGGTCACAAGAAACTAATTTTTAAAAATATAATTAAAAAATAAAAACTAGCCGTGTCCTTGAATCCTGTTTTTTACGGTTTGCCGAATCCGACACCTCGTATCCGTGTCAAACTCCGACACCCGTACCTGTACCTATGCAACATAGTGAACCGCACACGGCAGATTTCATCACCATTTCAATGGTGGTAAACCACCAAAAACTGAAATAAAGTGATTAGAAGAAGTGGCCGATCAGAACTCTAATTAATTTTAAGAAAACTCTAAAATCTGGGCTGAAACAAAATAATATTTCCAATACTATCTAGGAATGTTGTTTGTGCTCTGATACCATGTAACGAATGTAGGGTTAGAAGTAAAAGAAGATAAATAAGAGGAAGGAGAAAGAGGAGGAGAAGAAGAGAGAAATAAGTAAAGTAAGAGAAAAGAATCAGTGAACCAAAATGGTTGGTCTCCCCATCTCCTTTATATAGTATTCATGGTTTATCGTATCGACCGATATGGTCGATATGTATCGTGTATTGACTTGGCTGATACGATACATACCCATAGGATACGATATGACTAAAAAAAGCACCGTATCGGTCGATACATGTGCTGTATTGACCGTATCGACCAATACGGTTTGATAAATATAGATTATCGACCGTATCTCTTGATACAGTCGATAGAAGTATTTAAAAAAAAAAACAGAATCAGGAGAGAGAGAGAGAGAGAGAGAGAGAGAGAGAGAGAGAGAGAGAGAGAGGTACCTGTTGCTGGCAGCACTGGTACTGCTCTTCCTCCTTTTCTTCTTCTCCTCCGCTTTTTCTTCTCGTTGACTTCAGAAGAAAAAGAAGAAGACCTATTTCCACCCTTAGTTTTCAGTTCTAGGATTTCTAGAATTTGAATGTCAATCACAATTTTTATTGTCCGATTGGCTACATTGAGATTCAAAAGGGAGAAAAAAGGAGGAAGAAAGGGCATCATAGGATGTCTAAATATGGTTGGAATGTTGGAGAAGATGACTGGAGATGAAAATCCAAAGTAGTAGTGTGGTGCTCTTCTCTCCTCTTTTCAACTTCCGTGAGGAAAGTATTGAGCTTTTGAAGAGTTTAGGAAAAGCAAAAACTTAATTTTGTACTTTAAGTGAGAAGTAGAAGCAATGAAATATTGCTTCACACTTTAATCAAAAAATTGCTCTTTTGCTTCTTCAAAAGTACTTTATAAATGTGAAGCCAAACACTGTTTTGTTTTCAAAGCAGAATTTTGCTACCAAAAGCACAAAAGCACTTTTGAAGAGAAAAACCAAACGGAACCTAACTTTTGCATTAAAAGTAAAATTTTATTTGAACTTGTGAAGGAAATAGAGGTTCTTTGAATTTCGAAAGTCAAGTGCTTTCTGCCAACCGAAAGAGGTTTTTTTTTATCTAAAATCTATTTTTTTGGTTTCAAAAGCAAAGAAATTAATTTTGAAAGTGCATTTAGCACAAGCTATATTTTTACTTATATGGAAATTGCCAAAATAAGAGAATATGGCCGTTTGTGTCTTGAGTGAGTGTCAACCATGGTTCTAAATGTCGCGACATGTCGCTATACAGGGCATGGGTGACACGATATTGGGGGATAAGTTGCTATACAAACATTTTATCCCATGTCGTTGTAATGTTGCGACATGTCGCGACACAAAGAGGAATATGTTAAGATATTAAGGGGACATGTTGTTCAAATCGAAGACATGTCGATCCGGATTGGGGAAAAATCATTCCCACCCCATTTCTTCACTCTTTCTTACCCTAATCACTGATTTTTGCATATTTTTTTCTCATTCAACACTAAGATTAGCTTTGTTGCCATCTTGGGGTGATGGGGATGATGACATTGAGTCGGGTTGCCACTCTTTATGGATATGATGTATAGGATTAGGGGTTAATGTCTGATGTCTCATTTGTATTTGCTTATTTTATGTATGTCTTATGTCATTTCAGTCTTTTATGTTTTTAAATGTATTGAGGCCTCAATTACGTCCCTTTAAATTTGACAACCAAAAACACAATTTTACACACTTTTTCTCTTTTTTTCTTATTTTTTTCCGTCATGTCTGTGACATGTCTTGTGACAGCGACATCTCGAACCTTGGTGTCAACACGTCCTAATGTTGATACTTGATCCCTATACGGGGCCATGTCCCACATATAACATGTATTCAAGTAATTAAGTTTCTGTGTATCTTTGTTGATCAAATTGCTTTATTGTGTCTATAAAGCTCACTGTATACTCCATTGTAGGGAAATGTTTTGCTGGAAAGTCTTCACATGATTCTGACTCTTCATCTTTAACGTTTGCGGCATCTGAGAAAGTCCTCATTCCTGGCAGCGAGAGCGATGGCTCTTCATCCTCTATAGAGCAAGTGGAAAATATTGAAGCCATTTCAGAAGATACCCAGGTATGTGGAACATATTTCACCTATTCATATATTTTATTTTATTATTTCCTTTGGATGCATATTTTCAGGTGCGTATAATGTTATTATTGTAACTTCAGTTGTCAACTTGTTTCATACATTTCATAATAATATTCCTTGGTTGAATTCTTTTTTAGAAAATGGCACAGTTGAATTTATAATTGTTTCACTTCTTTGATTGTTAAAGTTCATGGTTAGATTGACTTTACATTATCATGCTTCAGACTTTCTAGTCGTCTGGTTATGATAAAAAGTTTAACCAAAGAGGTTATTTAGGGAAAAACATTACATAATGTAGGAAATAGGATATTGCATAGTGTAAGAAAGAGGTCAATGAAGACTTTCTTTTGAAATGCCGTGTGGTGTAACGTACACTTATAAATTTTAGCATAACCAGACGACTAGAAAGTCTGAAGCATGATAATGTAAAGTCAGTCTAACCATGAATAGATATACTTTAAGCTCTTATGATCAGTGTAAATCTCAAAAATCTCATCAAACAAGTAATGTCTCCAAATTTTCAGTGCAAAAATAATTGCTGCCAGCTCCAAGTCATGGGTTGGGTAATTTTTCTCATGCGGTTTCAATTGTCGAGATGCATAAGCAATAACCTTTCCATTTTGCATTAGAACACACCCCAAGCCTTGATATGATGCATCACTATATATTACCATTCCTCCTATTCCATTTGGAATGGTCAATACAGGAGCTGAAGGCAGCCTGGTTTTCAATTCCTGAAAACTATCCTCACATTCATTTGTCCACTCAAACTTTATATCCTTCTGAGTTAATCGAGTAAGTGGAGCTGCTATTCGAGAAAATCCTTCTACAAATCTTCTATAGTAGCCTGCTAGACCCAGAAAGCTTCGGATTTCTGTAACATTGGTCGGTCTACTCCAATTCATCATTGCCTCAATCTTAGCAGCATCTACTGCAATACCATCCTTAGAGACTACGTGTCCCAAGAATGATACTTGCTCTAGCCAGAATTCACACTTACTGATCTTTGCATATAACTTATTTTCCCTTAATGTCTAGAGTACAATCCTCAGATGTTTTTCACGATCACTTTGACTATGCGAATAGATCAAAATGTTATCTATAAAAACTACCACAAACTCATCCATATACAGCTTAAACACCCTATTCATCGAATCCATAAAGGTTGCAGGTGCATTGGTTAGCCAAAAAGGCATAACCAAAAGCTCGTAATGACCATATCTGGTTCTGAAAGCTGTCTTAGGAATATCTTCACTCTTCACCTTTAGTTGATGATACCCTGACCTTAAATCAATCTTGGAAAATACTTGTGCCCCTTGCAACTGGTCAAACAAGTCTGATATATCCTTTATCTAACAGCTCCTGGGGTGCACCGGTATTTGCTTATTTTATGTATGTCTTGGAAAATACTTGTGCCCCTTAAATCAATCTTGGAAAATACTTGTTTTTCATCGTCACCTAATTCAACTGCCGGTAATCGATGCACATTCTCATTGATCCATCTTTCTTCTTTACAAATAATACCGGTGCACCCCAGAGAGACACGCTAGGTCTGATACATCCTTTATCTAACAACTCCTGTAATTGTTTCTTTAACTCCTGAAGTTCTACAGTTGCCATTCTGTAGGGAGTCTTGGAAATTGGAGTAGTTCCCGGAATTACATCGATAAAGAACTCAATCTCTCTGTCAATCGGTAATCCAGGTAACTCCTTAGGAAACACATCGGAAAAGTCCTATATCACAGAATCTCCTCTAGAATAACTTCCTTCCGTTCATCCTTCACATATGCAAGGAAAGCCTGGCATCCTTGCTGTAGAAGATGATCAACCCTGATAGCTGATATCAAGTGGGGTAGGGTGTTCCCTTTGGCACCTTCAAAGTAGAACGGAGACTGATTTGGGACGTTGAAAGTAATCCTTTTCGTGAAACAATCAACATTGGCATGATAGGCTGATAGCCAATCCATGCCCAGGATTACATCAAAATCATTAATCTCCAAATAAATTAAATCCACCAATAATTCATTTTCTCCTTACCTCACTATACAAGACTTATAAACTGAATCTGTGATTAAAGAATTCCCGATAGGTGTGGCCACAGTTAAAACAAAATCTAACGGTTTTGGTTCAATATGCAAGTTACTAACAAATTGGGGAGACACAAAGGAATGTGTGGAACCAGGGTCTATCAACACATTAGCTAAATTCTGAAAAATATATAATGTATCTCTAATCATTGAAGGAGAGGACTCTGCATCCTGTTAAGTCATTGCAAATACTCTCCCTTGAACCCTTGGCCTCTGTGCCTCACTAATCAGCTTCATCTGCTGTTGTTGTTGCTGTTGTGGTTGCCTTTCTGGACAATCCTTTACAATGTGCCCTTGCTTGCCACATCTAAAACATGCCCCAGTGGTCATATAATATGGTCTTCCTACGTGCATTCTTCCACATTGTTGACAAGCCCCATCTGTGACTTTCGGCTGACTTCCTGGTTCAATCTTCTGTCTCTTCCATGTTCTTTGTACCTCTAGTATTTGCTGCCCACTACTACTTATTGGCCTGATTCCCTTCTTTTGATCTCTCATCTTCAAAAACTCTATACAATCTCCCTCAACTATCTGAGCCCTGGTCAATTATTTCTGCATATGTTCTCAATTTCAAAGCTGATAATCTTGTTCTAATAACTGGTTTCAGACCCCTTTCAAACTTCTTTGCCCTCATCTCTTCATTACTAACCATTTGTGGGGCAAATTGAGAAAGCTCTGAAAATTTAGCTTCATATTGTGCTACAGTCTTCTCTTCTTGTACTAGTTGTAAAAACTCCACCTCTTTCTGATTTCTTACCGAGTCTGGGAAATACTTCTCATAAAATGCCTTTAGGAACTCTTTCCATGTCCACTCTATATTTGCTGACCTACACCTCTTAGTCGTTCTCCACAATAAGAGCCAGTCAGTAAAACAGTCAATCAGTACGTGGACTCATTGATCAGATGAGGAGCCACATCAACCACTTGTACAAGGGTCCAATAACAGTATTTGCATCCACAGTTCAAACATGTAAAAACACACTTTCATACACATATGCATATCATATCATATTATACCATGTCATGTCCGTTACGTTATAATCTATCTGTCATACCATACCATACCATGTCTGTCATGTAATATTCAATCTTTCATGTTATTACATATATAAATGCCATGGATGAAATCCAATGCATGTGCGTATTGTATGAAATGCCATAAGAATTCATTTAGTACTCAATCAATGTCGATAAAATACTATTTAAACTTGTAACTTATATTCCAAAATCATGTGAAAAGTTTCTAATCCAAATCTAGAAAAACGCATGAAAACAGTGCTGAATTTATGCCTTCGGTTAGCTGAAGCCTGTCGAAATCTGATTTTGTTTTCAGTTTCTGTTTCAAATCTATTTTTAAAATTTAATATCAAATCCTAATTCTAATCTATACAAAACTTACAAAACTATATTTTAACTACTGAAACTCTTTTTCCAATTCAAACCCTTAAAGCTATGCACACACACATATATAGGTGTATAATGGCTTCCAAATCATAAGAAACATGCTGATTGTTTTATCAGAAGCTAATGAAACTGACTAAATATATCAGATGTCTATTAAAGCAGTAACAAAACAGATTAAAACCATTCCAGAAAATACATTTAGAACTTTTAAATAAATCCTATGGCTATTATTTACCTTGTATTCTCCTTCCTTTTTACTAAAATTATGATTATCTTCTTCTTCTTCTTCTTCTTCTTCTTCTACTCTTTTTCCTTCTTATTCTCAGTTTTCCAGTTCAGGAAAATCTGAGAAATAATCTTTGTTTAACTTTTTTATACCTACTACTAATAACTAGGTAATTAGTTTACTAATTGATCAATTAGCTAGTAACTTAATTATTACATAACTAAATTATTCTAACTTAATTAATTAAAGTGAATTTTGCTTATCACTAGAGACATGTGTCTCTTTTCCAGCCTCTCCATGCCACATGGCTAGCAAAGATCAAAATTACTTTTTGACTAGGTCACAATGGCATTTATGTAAATACCTTCTTATTCTCAGTTTTCCAGTTCAGGAAAATCTGAGAAATAATCTGTGTTTAACTTTTATATACCTACTACTAATAGCTTGGTAATTAGTTTACTAATTGATCAATTAGCTAGTAACTTAATTATTACTTAACTAAATTATTCTAACTTAATTAATTAAAATGAAGTATGCTTATCACTAGAGACATGTGTCTCTTTTCCAGCCTAGCAAAGATCAATATTACTTTTTGACTAGGTCACAATGGCATTTCTGTAAATATAAGAAAATCAAAGAAGCTTTGTAGTTCAACTTATTTACAGGAAAACCATTGAACTGAAAGACAACCAATGATTCGGTGTACTGTTCCACTAGATTTTCCTTCACCTCTCATCCAATAGCATATTTGTAATTACAATAATCTATAATTATTAATAGCTACTAAATAAATATATTATTATTAACCTAGGTTTTATATCCTATAATTATTATTATAATTTGGATTAGTATACAATTATTACTAATTAAAATCAAGGTATTACACGGCGGATGTTGATGAGTTGTCTTCTTTTTTTGTGGCCCTTTAGGATGTTTGTTTTGATTCTTGCCGTGCTGATCGTAGAATCTGGATCCCTGATAGTCGGGGTGTGTTTTCGCCTTGTTCCTTTTCTCCTCTTCTGAGGGTGGCCCCTTCGTTACCCGTTCTTTCGACCCCTTTTATGTATCTTTGGAAATCGTATGTCCCTCCTAAAGTTAGGGCCTTTGTTTGGTTGGCCTTACACAGAAGGATTAACACTCAGGATGTTCTTCAGAGGAGGTGCAAATATCTTGCTATTTCCCCTCAGATATGTTTCATGTGCAGGCAGATGAAGGAATCAGCTGATCATTTATCCATTGCCAAGTTACTAAGGAGATTTGGTCTACTTTCTGTGGTATGGTGAATGTATCCTTTGTCATACCCGCTGATGCCTAATCACTTTTGGGACAATGGAGGTTTCCTTGGATGGGCAAGTGTGGTAGGATGCTATACATGGCTCTTTTCTTTGCAGTTTTTTGGGCTATTTGGAGGGAAAGAAACAACAGAATTTTCGAGGACACATGGCATAGCACTCAGTCCATTGTTCAGAGTGCTTATACTTCAGCTATTTCTTGGGTTGTTTCCAGGGAGGAATTCAGAGGTTTATTTGCTTCGTCCGTGATCCGAGACTGGAGGTCGGTGGTACTTTTCCATTGTTCTTTTATCCAGGTGAGTGCGAGGTGGTCTCCTCCTGCTATGGGTTTGATCAAGTTGAACTTTGATGGTTCATCGTTCGGGAACCCGGGTTCTTCTGGGGTCGGGGGAGTGTTTAGAGATCATACAGGGAGTGTGCTATATGGTTTTTTTGGGCCAATCGGGGAGGGTAATTTATGCAAGTAGAGCTTTTTGCTTTGGTATTGGGGTTAAGGGAAGCTAGGAGTTAGGGATTTCAGAATTTGGTGGTGGAGGGGGATTCAGTGGTTGTCATTGCTTGGATGAGGGAACGGTCTTGTAGTTCATGGAGACTTTCCCATTATTTCTTGCTGGCACTTTCTTTTGGAGAGGACTTACATTTAGATTTTTTTTTCATGTCCTTAGAAGTGCCAATGGGTTGGCAGACCGGTGAAGTACCATCTTATTGGGGGACAATTCACTTGGTCCAACTTGCAGGATAGTGCATTGCACTGCAGATTAGATAGGTGTCTTTCTACAATGGAGGATTCTCATTTTGGTCAATCTCTCAGATGATCCTTGCTATAGTTATTTTAGATCATTGGCCTATTTTGGTATTTGTGGAGGCTGGTAGTCGTGGTCTATACTCATTTAGACTCAAGAACATGTGGTTGACCCTAGAAATTTCAAGAAAGAGGTGAAGAAATTGTGGGCAGAGAAAGGTGGGAATGAACATGAATGAGCAGGTTATAGGCTTATGAAAGCACTGAAGTTTATGAAAGAAAAAATAAAAAGTGGAAGAAATAAACTTTTAGAGCATTATCATGCCCTAAAAAGGCCATTTTGACGAAATTGAAGATCTAGATAAGCTTGAGCATGAAAGAACTTTAGGTGGGATTGAGGTGGAGTTAGAAAAACAAAAAGAAGTGATCTAGATCTCTTACTCAAACAGGAAAAGATAAGTTGGAGGCAAAAATCCAGAGTCACATGGATCAAAGAGGGAGAGAGATGGTAACATGAGTTTCTTTCATATGATGGTTACACCATTTCTAGTCTTGTGGTTGATGGGGTGATCGTTGATGATTCGAAGAGTATGGTGCGTGCTCTCTCGGAGTATTATTCTAGGTTGTATAGATTAAAGTACGAACTTTGCTTTGATGTGAGGACTCTTGGAGGGAAGACAATTATTTGGACCATATTTCTTCATTGGAAATACCGTTTTTGGAAGAGATCAGAAAGGCAATTACGGAGATGGATAGAGATAAAGCTACAGGACCAGATGGATTTATGTTGACATTCTTTTTGGACTCCTGGGATGTGGTTAAGGCGGATCGGATGAAGGTTTTTGTGGAGCTTTTTCATCTTAGGGTGATAAATAAAATCTCAAATGCAAATTTTTTGTTCTTGATCCTTAAGAAGAATGGCACTAAGGCAATCAAGGATTTTAGACCCATTAGTCTAATAACCTGTCTATATAAAATCATTTCTAAGGTTTTGGAATTGAGATTGAAGGTGGTGATTTGGGATGTTAGGAGCATCAAAGTGCATTTATTTTTGGGTGTCAAATTATTGATAGTCTTTTGAAAGCACATGGAATCATTGAGGACAGATCTAGAAACAGAGTGGAGGGGCTGGTGTGTAAATTGGATCGGGAAAAGCCTATGATGTAATGGAATGGGGTTTTTTTGATATGGTCCTAGAGTGGAAGGGTTTTGGTCATAGATGGAGGAAGTGAATTGGGGATCGTGTCAAGAATGTGTCGTCTCTTTCATCCTAAACAGATGTGTCCAGGTCCTTTTTAGTCTTCTAGGGGTTTGTATCCGGAAGATCCTCCTTTCCCCTTTTTTATTCACTGTGGTTGGGATGTGCTTAATTGTCCTCTTTCTAGAGCAAAGGATTGGGGTTGATTTCAGGGTTTAAGGTGGAAAGAGATTTTGTGTCTATTTCTCACAATTTTTAGATGACACATTTCCATTCTTTGAAGCAGAGGAGGTTCAAGCTTATTGGATAAAATAAATTTGGAGGTGTTTTGAAATGGCTTTGAGCTTAAAATAAAGTTGGAGAAGAAAAGTCTTACATGGATTTCTTTGGAGCTATCTAGGGTGTGGCAGTTTGTGACCTTTTTGGGATGTTGTGTTGCAGAGCTCTCTATCGGGTACTTATGCCTTCCTTTGTATCAGAGTCCTCGACCACTTTCCTTTTGGTCTCTTATTATTGAGCAGATAGACTGGAGATTAGCCACGTGGAAAATAAACTCTCTTTCTCTCTGTGAAGTAAGATCACCCTTATAAAGTTTGCTCTATTTAACCTTCTTTCCTAATTCTTGTCCCTTTTAGGGTTCTTGTTAGGGTTGCTTGGTTGTTAAAGGATATTTAGAAAGATTACATTTGGCTTTGGGAAGTAGGAGGGCATTGAAAGACCATCTGGTAAAATAGGATGTGGCGTGTAGGTGTAAGAGTGCATAGGACATGATCTAGCGAATATTTTAGCTTGAAATGCAACATTACGTGGCAAATGGATTTGCCATTGTAATACTGACCGAGTGCATTATGTTTTAAGGTAATATCGAGCAAATATGGTACTTATGTCATTGGATGGGACATAAACCAGAATGCAAGGATTTACAGCATTGGCCTTTGGAAGGCCATATTTGCTCTTGCACCTTTATTCTACCAACATACCCGTTTCTACGTGGGGAATGACACTCTCATCCTTTTATGAAATGACTTATGGTGTGGGATCTCTTCTTTGCTAGCTTGATTCCTTTGGGACTCTATAATCTTGTTCGTCTTAGTCAGGCATTTGTTTTCGATATCCTTTCATGGTTTTCTTTCTCGGGGTTGTCTTGGAATTTGGAGTTTAGGAAAGGACTTGAGTCGACTGAACTAGGAGACCTGGGCAACCTTCTTGAGCCTTTAAAGGATGCCATTATTGACCCAAGTATACCTGTGACCAGACTCTAGAGTTTGGTTTCTGGATTCTTGTGGAACCTTCTTCATAAAATCCTTCCTCTATAAGGTTTATTGTTTCGATGTTGCCAGACATGGGGAAAAGTTAGGGAAATGGGGGGAAAAGTTGGGGAAATGATGGATTTTTGGCCCCAAACTTTAAATATGTCTAATTAAGGTCTAAATGCATCCAAATGCATCAAAAAATGCAAAAAAAAAAGCCTACACATTAGAAGTCATTACATGAGGGGGGTTAGCTTACACGTTGTCGGGTACTGTAAGCTGTAAAACTAGATG